>CM046451.1:82261509-82341509 GCA_025506515.1 Flaveria trinervia | reverse complement strand
CAAGTTCTATTACAAGTGTTAGAAAGCATAAAGGAAAGTTACAAGTACTTGAGATACATATACTACATCCTACAGCGGGCCATACTTTGAAAGCCAACTGGATACAATTGACTAGACATAAACAAAATTAATTATAGAGTCAAAAGACAAATTGCCTTTTGACTTGTGACTATGACATGCCATAGCTCACATCCTAATATATTACAAAAAGGATAAAGTACATGAAGTAGAAAGTTATAGACTCAAGACCTCAATGTACAGTTATTAAAAGCATGGACCTTTTCACCAACTCATGTAATTTGGTGACTTTACAGAGTTGCAGCAGAAAGGGGGTCCAACTTTATGTAAAGTACATCAGATAAAGCATGTGTACTAAAAGTATTCAGAACAAATCTGTCTTCAAGTGTTGGCTTCGGAAGACTTTGTCTCTGAAGCTTCGGAAGACTTTGTCTCTGAAGCTTCGGAAGACTTTGTCTCTGAAGCTTCGGAAGACTTTATCTCTGAAGCTTCGGAAGACTTTGTCTCTGAAGCTTTTAAGGACTTCATCTTTGGCTTCGGAAGATATTGGTCTTGGCTTCGGAAGATTTCACACTTAGAATATTTTGTTGCTTATGTGAAACTTCCAAAGCATTCTTCTTCAATGTGCTTGTGCATGCATGTAGGAGACATTAAGTGTTTGAGTTTCATCAGCCTTAACATATAATCCTTACAAACTCCCCCTAGGCTGATGCTACAAAAACACTTTAAAGACTTTAGATATTAACAGTCCTCATTATGATGATGACCATCCCTTTCTTCATGAGATGATCAGGATCACTCAGACTATCAAAGTGTCTTCTCATATCAAAGAGATCATACAGAGGTAGATTGAACATGTCTTGCCATGTGTAGACATCCTCAATGTCTTGTTCTCTAATGACATGCCATCTTTCTGGATTTGTGGTGTATGTACAGAACAAGATGGGTCTTCCTAATGCTAGAGGAGCTGTTTGAATAGGAGATTATGGACCATCCTCTACCTGCACATCCTTAGGATGTTTTGACTCATCCTAAGGTTCAGAAAAGGATGTTTCTTTCTTCTTCTTTGGCTTTGGCTTTGCAGCCATCCTTTTCTTTCTTTTTGTTCCTTTTAACTGAGAAGACTGGCATGCAACACCTGATTATTGTTCTTTGTCTTTCTCAGTTGTGTCTTCCTCCCTCACAAATTCAGAAGGAGAGGGATTTTGACCCTGTTGTGGATCAAAAGATGAAGCTTACTGAGTCTCCGTAGGAGGTTCAGATTGTGTAATCTGAGGTTGTTCAACCTTAACCTCCACTTCTGGTGGAGCTTAACTTGAAGGGGAGGGTAAATCCATTAGCTCTCCACTCTTAATCTTCCGCTTGATTACCCTGATGTGCTTATCCATAGTGGATAGAGACATAGGGCCAAGTCTCCTTCCGGAGAATCCATACTGCTTCAAGAAGCTTATCATCCTCTGCCTGTCTGTAGACTTCTTCATACTCTTCTAGATGATGGCTCTTGACTTTGTACCTTCTTCCCTTAGATTACTTTTGGTGATCTTTCTTTCCTTGACTATCTCAAGTTCAAGTTGTTAGAGATACTCAAACTCAATATAGTTATATGATAAGGGAACAAGTGCATTTGCCTAATAGAGGCCTGTGGCACTATCTTCTTCTTTGTTTACCTGAGGTTCTTATTGAACCACATTCTCAAGTACATGACTTTCTTTAACTGAGGAGAGAGTAGGCACATGCTTGTATAATCTTTTCTTTCTTCTCTCTTCTTTGATTTGAATCAGTAGCTCTGCATCTTCTGCCTCCTTTCTCTCCTTTGACACTTCCATGTCAACCGGTTCATTTAATTCCTCTAAGGGGAGAGAAATAACACTATCAATGTCACAGTTCCTGGTCTACAAGTAGTTTATCTTGACTGCCCTCCATTCATCATCCTGAGTATTTGGTTTGGGGGCAACCCTGATAGTAGTTTCCATGAGTCTTACAGACCCAGTAAAGGAACTTTCTCCCCTCAGCTTCCTTTTCCTCTCACTCCTCCTCCTCAATCTCCTCAAAAGTCATCTTTCTTTTCCCTTTGTCACTCATAGACCTTTGTGACTCAAGGTGGAAAGACCATTGGCCTTTATTGCTTGGTGTAGCCTCCACGCTCTGGCCAGAAGAGGTTGAGATGCACCTTCACTAGCAGGTGTCTCAAAAAGGGTAGGAATCTCTGTAGCAGTTGATGATGGTGACATAGGGCTCTCAGGTTCTGCCACTGGGACTTCAGTCAGGTTTCCTTTATGAAACTAATCTTAGGGCTTGCCTCAACATCCAGTTGATCGATGACATTGCCTGATTGCCTTTGTCTCCTTCTAAAGTTGAACTCTGTAGTGATCCTGTCTTGGATTCTTTGAGCTAGCCTATCAGTTTTTCTTGATTGGCTTTGATTGACAAGTGGCATGTTAACTAGATCCAGACCTTCATAGAAGTTCAAGGTCTGAAAATTGAAGACCTATTGCTGTCCTTGAACCCTAAGAATGATGAGGGCTCTTCTGCTTTTATCATACTTCCACCCAATGATGTGATTTGAAGTTGGTGAAGATGACATAGCCCTTGTATTCCTTCCTTAAACAGACTCTGTATGTAGGAGTCTATGGAGTCCACATCAATGTGAACTTGAGGAAGTTGCTAAGTATGCATAATTGCAAGTGAGGATGGTGAGTCCTTAATGTCCATACTCTCTGAAGAACTCCTAAGTTCTGTGACTGTAATGACTTTCTCCTCTTTTTTGGTAGCATCACCCTCTTGCATAGGTGAGCTAGGAGTTAGGTCAATCACATCCATAAGTCTCCCTCTTTTTGTGTTCCTGATCATTGACCCTGTTTTGCAAGGTAGTCACTTAAGATTCAAGATGATTGACCTTGGGGACTAAATAGGTGCATGTTTTGGATAGTTTTTGCACCTTTAGTCTCAAATTCCCCTTATCTTCATCAGAAGAATCATTGGGGGATGAGATGATTGGACCAGAGTCCTCTCTCTCATCACCAGCTTCAGGTATTGGATTTCCTCTGCTCACTGGCAGCCTCAGTTGAGGTGTCAATGGGCTGAGTTGTCATGGTTGAGGTCTTAATGATGGAATCACTTGCAAAAGTGAGAGCCTCTTCCATATGGACATCCTGAACAGGTTCAGAAGTTTCCACCTTAGTAATGGGTGACTGATGTGGGCAAGATGTAGGAGACTCAGGAATACTCATCTTTCTTTGAGTAGTGGAAAAAAAGAGAGACTCATGGTACTCACTGAAACCTAAATCTTCAACAATATAGAAGTCAAGGTAGGGAATTGGTTTGTTCAATTCCAATGGCTAGGGATGGTAACTATCCCCTAAAGGTTGTTCACTTGAGTGTTGAGACTCAGAGTGAAGGCTTAAGGCATTTGGGCTTGTGAGCTCATCAGGCTGAGCATGAGGAACCTCAGCACGGGTCATAGAAGTAATGGGAGTGGTCTGCTCCTCAGGAGAAGTAGGAGCTCCCCTGTCCACTTCTTCCTATGTGGGTGAGTATATGGGGACCTGCACATATTGAATAGTCTGTGTAGGGATTCGTTTATGTTTTCTTTGGTAGATGAGAATGATTTGTGGCTGTTGAGGTGGTTGGGATGTAGAAGGTTTTTAGGACCATGTACATACGGAGTACTAACTGATTATGCGTGAAACCGAATCAAATAGTGCGGAATCCTATTTGATTGGCGTTCCAATATGTGAGAATGCAAACCCGATCGATCTAACGATTAAAGAAACGTTAAGATTGAGTAGAAAATGATCACATGCGAACTATGAAGTTGGAATATGCGTTCTAGACGCTCTAAACGGCTAGGTTATGAGTGTATACGATATAAGTGTCAAAAGTCTCATTTTTCCATGAATTAAGTGGTATTTATAGGTTTGCAATCTTCATTCATGCGACTGAACCATTAGCATGGTTCTGTCGTGCGACTGACTCATGCGACAGATTTATACGTACGACTGAAGGTTCAGTCAAGCGACTGAGTCATTCTCACATCTTATCGTACGACTGATCTAGTCTCCTGGTTTAGTCATGCGACTGGTTTATTAGCATGATGTCTTCATGCGTATGGTCCATTAGCATGAATAATCATACAACAATTTCAAACCTATATAATAAGTACATATATATGAATTAAAGATACATTAACATCAAAGCACAAATCATATATCATTATATCGTTTCATTACACATATGCAAGCCATGATAGACTTTTATATTAAGAACATAAACTAGGGACATATGTATCAACAAACTCTCCCTTGGACCTAGTTTACTTTATTGTCTGACATCCTTCATATGCTCCTCAAACTTCTTGTACTTCTGCTCTCTTGTGACTCCTGTGTGTATTTCAAACACAAAGCAGAGCCGTATCACATTTTGGAATTGGAGGGCTTGTACAATATCTTGCGTCTGATAGAACAATGGTCACATGTATAAAGTGTAGACATCTTCAGCTGACAAGTTGGTAAGCCACATTGGGTCAAATAACCTGATAGTTTCCATTTTTCCCTCTCTATTCAGAACTATATTCGCTTCACCCGTCCTCCAGTCATAATACCATCATTTGAAATGTGGAGTGAAGTCCTGAGGCATTTCCCGTAAGGGAATCTTTGACATTGTGCGCAGAGGACTCCACTGTAGCACAACTTTAGGCTTCCTAGATATAGGGTCCACTTTAGATCTACAGATGTACCTCTTCGGTTGTTGAGGTCTGAAGATTACCCACATAGTGTGGTATTCTTTCTTCAACACAGCTTTAAACCAACCTGACATCTTCTTTGGATTAGCATACAGAAGATCTAAGCACGCCATTAGGTTGGGCTCAAAACCTGGAAGAGTCTTTAGATCATGAGGATATCTGAAGTAATCGATCCCCTTCTCTCTTTTCACTACATAAACGTTTAATTTCTCAAAGTAAGCCCACACTATGATTTTTCCCGACACCTTCTGTTGTTTCTTGACTTTGTAGAGTTTGGTGTAGGCATTTTGCATTGGAGTCATGCGCTGGGCTCTTATTGCAGCAAAACAAGCTGCCCATTCAGCTTTCTTCATATCAACATTTGCATCCGAGGCTTGGGCTTGGTTTTCATCCTTTTCCTTTTCCTTCTCCATTTCATCCAGCTTCTCAAATGTAGCACTGCCGAAAGTATCACCCAAGTTGGGTACAATATTTCCCTCGCGGTCAGTGTACTCTGGATAATGTTCTGCTGTAACATCCTCAATCTCGATCTCATCAACATCCTACAGCTCTTCATCACTTAAAACATCAATTCTGGAGCATCTTTTACATTTCATCCGGATTGAATCTGAACATCTCGGCTAGCTGCTCATCGGTCATATCATGTATAATTTCTCCTTCTTCGGGAGTGTAGCTCACTGACCTTCTAACGATCCCTTGCAAATCAACAATCATGGTGAGTTAAGACTTGATTTGCTGAAGGGGAGCAACATCGTATTCATCCTGCTATGGAGTTTTATCTGCTTGATTACACATTAAGCACAACACACATAAGTCATCATATAAAGCATTTAAACATAAACAAACATAGATGATACTTAATTACATTAATGTAATATAATTCAAATACAAATGTATCTAAATACAAATATATCTAACTATTACTTTTGTCTTGAATGGTAGGTTCTTTAGCAGGAGGAGCGGAGGATGAGGCTCCTTGATCTTGACTGCATTTGGTCCACCTCTCTTGTGCTCGAGGAGAGGCTGATGCAACAACATCACCTTCCTGGTTATCCTCGTCCTCTCTATCTTTCCTCCCATGTCCACCGTCTTCAACATCCTCCTCATTATCATCTTCATCCTCCTCATCATCATCATCATCGTCATCATCAACATCATCATGATCATCACCATCTTTGATCATCAGAGGCTCAGAATTTGGTCCTTTCAACTTTAGGAGCATCTTGTTTTCCTTCTCCAACTCCTCAATCCTCTTTATAGAATGGGCATTCTGCTCTATGACCTATGTGATTTGCTCTGCCTGATCTGTAGTGATCTCCATTAGTTGGTTGAGCTACGCAGCTCTTTGCTCATCCGTAGCTAGCAGCTTTAGCACCATTCAGTTGAGTTTGGCTAGCTGTTCCTCTAACCCAATATGGGGTAGAGAGGGTCCAGCGGTGAATGGAATATGAGTGGAAGGACCGGCTTGGTGAGTGGTTGTGGTAGCAGTGGATGTGGTGAATATGGGAGGTGGAATGTGTGTGGGTTGTGGTGGAGTGGCTGTGGTAGTGGTGGTAGGATGTATGGTAGTGATGGTAGGATGTATGGTAGTGATGGTAGGATGTGTGGTAGTGGTCGTAGGATGTGTGGTAGAGGTGGGAGCTGTGGTAGAGGTGGTAGTAGCTGTGGTAATAAGGGTGATCCTCCGTCTCTTGCTCTTTAAGCCCTGGGGTTGAGCCATTCGCTTCTCCTCGAGCCTTTAGAAGAAGATGCTCCCCCTGGGCTGATGGGCTGGTCAGGGGTGTAAGAAGGATCTGTGCCATCAGTAGCATCACCCCTAGACTCAGCCTAACATCCACCAACCGCCACTATTCCTCGCTCTGTAGCCACAACCCGGCTTCCTATTGTCCTGACTAGTGGCTCATCATCTGATTCTTCCTCTTTGTCAGCGATGAAGTATTGGTGAAAAGAAGCCCTCTCTGTTTCACCAGGAGCATCACCGCCTTGACTTGGTCATCATCATCGTCGTTGTTGGATCTGGTAGTCATTAGGGGCTCAATATCTGAATCACTGTCATCGTGACGCCATTTCTTGCGAGCCGGCGCCACGTAATCCTCCCGAGCCAGATGCCCAAACACTTTCCTCATCGAGGGCTTCACCTGCTTGCCCCGATAAACCTTTATCCTCCTTGCCCCGGTAAACCTTCATCCTGCCTAAGGTGGTATCATCCATCACCTCAAGCACCATTGCATCATCTCTCTCCTTAGGCAACGAAGGAAGCTTCTCGTCAATAATTAGCTGTAAGAACATGGATACATACAGAAGCCTTCCTTTCCTTTAGCCTCGATGTTCTCTACCATGTATGTGACGAGCATGTAGGAGAAACTGAATGGATGGTTCAGTACCAGAGCAACATATGCATTTTGGATTTGGTCTGACAACTCGTCAAAGCCTCCTTTCCTTGAGGCTATACACTTAAGGATGACGTGCACCAAGTACTTGGACTAGGGGCACATGTTGCTCTTGTGAGAACACCAGCATTGATGTCCCCAACGTACTTGATCCAAAGAAAACATCCCCGAATAGTCAGGGGATGCAGCTTGGTTGTGTAGGCTTCGTCCTCACCCAGGTCCAAGACCCTCCTCAGATCGTCTTCGCGAATCTCAATCTCTTGTCCGAAGATAGAGCTCTGGATACAGTGGGGCTCAACGGACCTGTCAACTTCAACACTTTACCAGAAAGCCTGCTGAATAGATCTATATGGTGTGAATGGTGTAGAGATGGCCTTGAAAATCCTCGATCTGCGCAAAAAGGCAATAATCCCAGTGAACTCAGAAGTGTTCCGAGATGAAGCATCAAGATGAGCACAGATGTTGTTCTTGGTGCTCATAGTTCATCTGTTAGCCATGTTTCTGTAACACAAGACACATATATGTTAGATTTGTGTAAATGATGACATTTGCCTCTTAAAGAACTTGATTCATTTTATTTAGTCGTACAGGACAATACGACTGAGTCTTAGTCGTACGATTGAGCCTACGACTGAGCTTAGTCGTATGCTATGCCATGCGGTTGAGCCAATCATGCGACTGAACTCATATGCATGGTTCATTCGTGCGATTGAGTCATATGCCCAGCTCAATCGTGCGATTGAAGTTCATCAGCACGTCTATTCGCATAAAGCTCTGTTCAACACTTTAAATTCAATTCTTGGTCAAAACTTGACTCATTAGACTCGCAAAAACTCAAAATAACACCTAATGTTCTTTAAATCAACGATTATGTCCATTTAAGTGGTTTATTTTGAGGAATTTTTCAAAGTTCTTGTTTTGAGTGATTTCGGTCCTTGGGGTTTGATTAAACCGGGCATTGTTGTCCATTTTGGTCTCATATTACCTATATATGAAGAGAGTAACAGTTAGTATCGCAATCAATCGGTAGAATCAATCAAATGAGCTTTGGGCAGAGTAACGGTATGTTCGTGCGTATGAGGGGTGAGCGATTGAAGGGTGTTACAAATGCAACCGACTCCCCTCTATTTATATTGAGTTAACATCCAGTCATGTGACTGGGCCCATTCGCATGCTTCATTCGTGCGATTGGGGTTCAGTCGTGCGACTTGCTCATACGGTATCATCCATTCGTACGATTGGTTCATTCTCGTGATCCAATCGCATGGATTGCTTCATGCTTATGATCCAATCGTGCGACTGGTCCATACTTATGGTTCAATCGTACGATTGGCCATAGTTATGGTTCAATCGTGTGATTGACCCATATTTATGATTTAGACCCCGTACACTTCAAACATACACATTTAACTATTGATAAGACGTTATGACTGATGATCATCTCAGACTTGACGTTTTTAATTGAAACAACTGTTTGATCACCTCAGACGTGGTCCTTTTAATTCAAAAACCCGAGTGGTCACCTCAGACATGACCATTTTTAGTGAGTGATTCACAGATTAAATCCAGATGTATAGTCTGACTTTTACCTAACAAATGACTAAAAATTAAATAAAACAACTTGAAATTAGCACCGAACAAGATATATTTTTGTATTTTTGATTGGAGATGGTTTGAAATCTTTACAAGAGCGTTTAACCGAATTATCTTCCTGGACAACACAACTTCAAGTTAATTTGATCATCTCTGGAGAGATTCATTATGGAGTCACACAGGTTTATCAAAATCATTTGGGACAATTTAACAAAACATTCGATGCTTGATTCTTGTTTTGACCAAGAGTCAACAACAAGTTAGGAAATCATACTAGAGCTATAAGATGCACACACTGATTTTGACTATCAAGAGTTACAGCCACGATGATTGTCAATATAATTGTCCTCTTAAATCCATACACAGATTTCCAACAGATTGGTGATACATTAGGTTTGATTATTTCAACAAGCATTAGTGGATCCCACACTTATATGGTAATCAACATCACACGACATGAGCTTTACAAGCAAACCTAACGATGTACACACAGAATCTTGTCGGAATATATTCACCTAAGGCCCGTTCCTCGCTACTATCGGTACTAACTAGTATACCAACAAGCAAGGGTGGGGGTGTTAACCTAGTAGTACTACCAATTACCTATCCGTCGGTTCCCACACTGGAATTAAATGGTTGTAAAGAAAGTACCACACAACAAACTCAAGCATGTATGAGATAAGTACTCACAAAACAGTAACCTGTTGATTCCACGTATGTAAATTATATGTAAGTTGTACATCATAATGAAAATGGGTGAGCATACTTTTCCCCCAAGTTTGTAAATGATTGAAAAGTTGTATAAGCATAAAAAGGGGCCACGAAACTCACTTGTTAAGTGGTAAGTATAAATGATCAAAGTTCCCCAATGTTGTATGTAATGAACGGTCAAACACCTATTGACAGTTTTTGTTAAGCATTAATGATATGCATGAAGTAAATAGTAACGTTCGGTCGGTTGGGGTTGTATCGGTTCGGTCGCATGTAACACACACAAGCAGACACACATATTAGATCTTATGTAGATCCAAGTACTAGAAACCGTCGCCATTGCCGATGATATTGTGTAAAAGTTCCATTGTTATAAGAGAAGTATTTGTTAAATATTAGTAGTCATAATTGGGTTGTTGATAATTGTAAAATTTTAGGTTGATTTGATTTGGAATAGTATTTGTAGCCATGATAGCGTTGACTTTAATCTTTGTGGTTGAGCAATGGCAACCGTGTTGAGGTTACCTTAACATCACACGACATATGAGAAGGAATTCACACACGCAACAGCTTCAGTCGCACGACAAGACCAAACGCACAACTCAACACTCCATTCGCACGAATCAACCCTCATTCGTACGAATCAACCCTCATTCGTACGAATCTGCTTCATTCTTACGATTGAGCCTTCATTCGTACGACGGGTATTCAGTCGTACCAAACTGCATTCATTCGCACGACTCAACTTCCATACGCACGAATCAACCTTAATTCGTACGAATCAGCTTCATTCGTACGACTAAACCTCCATTCGTACGATTGGCCTTCAACATTCATCCGTATTGACTCAATCGCATGCATTCGTTCGATCGCACGACTCAGTCACACGACATACCCATTCACACAACTCAGTCGCCCGAAAGACTCAGTCTCACAACTCAGTCGCACGACTCAACCAGTAGCACGACTCAGTCGCATGACAGACCCAGTCGCTAGAATGGCAGATTTGCGACTGCAGAAGTGCATGGGTTTTACACCACAAGGACTTCCAGAAACACTCTACTAACATACACAAACAAGAAGAACACGCAGAAAGACATCACACGCACCCACGCGACCACATGTGTTCGGGTTGGACCCGAACACCTGAAACCCTAAGTGGACAGCAGTGAAAAAGCAATAAAAGGGACGACCAAGATCGTCTACCTGCAAGAATGGAGTAGACTTGGTTGTAGTCGAAGTCTAGATGACCAAAACGGGACCAAACGGGGCGGTTTTGGTGCAAGGAAGGAGGAGAAAGAGTGAAGAAGAAGAATGAAGAAGAAGATGAGGAATGGGGCTAAGCTGGAAAATAGAGTTTATATACCCAGCCCAAGTTTGGAAAATGGCACATTTAGTCCCTACACTTAAATCCCCAAATTCCCAAATTTGTTTCGGTTGAAAACGACTTTAATAGGTTAGTTATATTGATGATAAAATGTATTTAATGATAACTTTTAACTTAAAAAGGTTTTATAATGACAACAATTCTATATAAAAACGATGTATTTAGTGATAACGATGGTGAAATTTGTAAAAGTTTTAAGCATAGTATACGATTCGACGATAGCACAAGCATAAAGATGATAAAGCAAGTATAATATCCACATGAATAGTTTATAAGGATGAGGTATGAACGATCAAAGAAAAGTTAACGGAAACCACGTTAATTGACGGACCTTGAGGTGACGGATGTCACAGTATCCCCTAGTTGAGAGAATTTCATCCCGAAATTCAGCTGGAGTTAGGTCCAAGAGTGTCACCCTCGAATAGATGTGGATATTTAAGTTTCATCTGGTCTTCCCGTTCCCATGTAAACTCTGGCCCTCGTTTTGAATTCCATCTCACACGAACAATCGGTATTCTATTGCGCTTCAATTGCTTGACTTTTCGATCCATGATCTCAATGGGTTCCTCAACAAAATGAATTTTTTTGTCAATCTTGATGTCCTGAATTGGTACGTGAAGGGATTCGTCAGGCAAACACTTTTTGAGGTTCGACACGTGGAAAGTATGATGTACACCGCTGAGTTCTTGTGGTAACCTCAATCGATAAGCCACTGGACCAATCCTTTCTGTAATCTCTAATGGTCCTACGTATCTTGGGGCTAACTTCCCTTTCTTTCCAAACCGAACAATTCCCTTCCAAGGAGAGACTTTGAGTAAAACTTGATCTCCAATGTTAAATTCTAGAGGCTTCCGATGGTTATCGGCATAACTCTTTTGGCGATCTCTAGCAGCTTTTAGTCTGTCTTTGATTTGGAAAATCTTGTTGGTTGTTTCTTGAATGATCCCTGGGCCTGTTAACTGACTTTCACCAATCTCGGCCCAACAAACAGGTGATCTACATTTCCTTCCATACAACGCTTCGAACGGGGCACACCCAATGCTGGTATGGTAGTTGTTGTTGTAAGAGAACTCAATCAACGGTAAATGAGTGTCCTAACTACCACCAAAGTCGATTATACATGCCCTCAGCATGTCTTCCAATGTTTGTATAGTTCGTTCACTTTGGCCATCTGTTTGAGGGTGATAGGCGGTACTCATATCTAATCAGGTGCCCATCGCTTTCTGTAGCGTCTGCCAAAATCGTGAAGTAAATCGGCTGTCACGGTCGGATATAATCAACACCGGCACTCTGTGTCTTGTAGCAACCTCCTTTATGTACAATCTTGCCAATTTATCCATTTTGTAGTCTTCTCGGATCGGCAAGAAACGAGCTGACTACGTCATCTGATCCACTACGACCCATATTGAGTCATGCCCGCTGCTCGTTCTAGGGAGTTTGGTAATAAAATCCATAGCTATGTTCTCCCATTTCCACTCGGGAATCTCAGGTTGCTGTAATAATCCTAATGGTTTCTGATGTTTGGCTTTAACTTTCGAGCATGTTAAGCTTCCGCTTACGTACAGGGCAATGTCTTTCTTTATGCCTGGCCACCGGTACAGATCTTTAAGATCATGGTACATCTTTTCTGCACCAGGATGAATAGAATATCACGTCTTGCGTGCTTCATCCATGACCAAGGTATGTACACCTCCCCGTCTGGGTACCCATATACGATCCATGAAATACTGTATACCATCATCCTTGCAACTCAATTGTTTATCCAACCCTTGGAATTCTTCTGCCGCAAGGTTTTCTTCTTTCAATGCCTCACTTTATGCAATTTGGATCTGGGGTTTCAAATTCGTTTGAATAGTCAATCCCAATGCTCGAGCACGTAGTGGTTTCACGCGTTCTTTGCGGCTTAAAGCATCAGCCACCATGTTAGCTTTCCCCGGATGATACCGGATTTCACAATCGTAGTCACTAAGAAGCTCTACCCAACATCGTTGACGCATATTAAGCTCTTTCTAATCTAGGATATATTGGAGGCTCTTATGATTTGTGTAAATGATACATTTAGTTCCATACAGGTAATACCTCCATATCTTAAGTGCAAATACTACAGCGCCCAACTCTAGATCATGAGTTGTATAGTTCTTTTCGTGCACCTTAAGTTGTCGTGAAGCGTAGGCAATCACCTTATCCTTTTGCATTAGTACACATCCAAAACCTTTATGTGAAGCATCGCAGTATACCACAAAATCATCAGTTCCATCTAGGAGGGACAATATTGGTGCATTGCACAACTTCTCTTTCAACGTTTGGAACGCTTGTTCTTGTGCATGTCCCCAATCAAACTTCTTGTCTTTCTGAGTCAACAATGTTAATGGTTGAGCGATCTTCAAAAAATTTACGATGAAACGATGATAGTATCCGGCCAATCCTAAGAATTGTAGTATTTCTGATGGTGTCTAGGGTGCATCCCATTTCTTCACCACTTCGATCTTGCCGGGATCTACATGAATCCCGTTCTCGTTAACCACATGACCTAAAAACTTCACTTCACGCAACCAGAATTCACACTTCGAGAACTTGGCAAACAGTTTCTCTTCTCGTAACAGTTCCAATATGACCCGGAGGTGTTCTTCATGATCCTCTTTCGATCGAGAGTAGATAAGTATATCATCTATGAATACGATCACGAACTTATCCAAGTAAGGTTTACACACCCGATTCATTAGGTCCATAAACACAGCTGGTGCGTTAGTCAACCCGAACGGCATGACCAAGAACTCATAGTGCCCATAACGAGTTCTAAACGCTGTTTTCGGTATGTCCTCCTCGAAAATCCTTAGTTGATGATATCCAAAACGAAGGTCGATCTTGGAGAAATACGAAGTTCCTTGCAGCTGGTCAAACAGATCGTCGATCCTGGGGAGAGGATACCGATTTTTCACGGTTAACTTTTTCAACTCACGGTAATCAATACACATTTGGAACAACCCATCTTTCTTTTTGACAAGTAACACTAATGCTCCCCATGGTGAGTGACTCGGCCGAATAAAATCCTTCTCTAGTAGTTCCTGTAGCTGACTAGATAACTCTTGCATTTCAGGTTGTGCTAACCGATATGGCGTCTTTGCTACTAGTGTAGCTCCAGGATTCAACTCTATACAAATTTCCACCTATCATGGAGGAGGAAAACTAGACAAGTCATCAGGAAATACATCTGGGTAGTCCCGTACTACTGGAATATCTACCAATTTCTTTTCTTCCTTCTTTTCTACCCATGAGCCAGAAAAGCGTAGCACTATTTTCGTGAAACTTCGTTGTGCTTTCATACAGGAGATAAGCCTTAAATTCTTCCTGGTCGTTCTCCTTGAATCCTGATACCTCCCCGTTTGGCATGGGGATTCGTACTACTTTGTCGACAGACAATCTCGCTTCGTGTTTCGACAACCAATTCATTCCACAATCAAGTAAAAACTTCCTAACTCAAAGGGTATGAAGTCGATATCGAGGCATGGTCTACAATATCATCAGGCACTTTCTAATGATTTCATCAGCCTGTACGACCCTATCATTGGCCATTTATAAAGAGTAGCTAGTTCTAGACTACTAGGACTCAAATCAAGCAATTGCACAAACTCAGAGTATAAAGCTATTGTCTGCTCCAGTGTCAAATGTTGGACCAAAAGAACCAATGAGCCAAGATCAGAAAATCTCTAAGTCCCACACGGTATCACAACAACTGCTGAAAGCCTCATCAGTAGTTTGACAAGTGCTGAAGACTTCAACAGCTGAAGATCAAGTGCTGAAGACCTTAACAGCTGAAGAACCAAAGTGCTGAAGTACAACAGCTGAAGAACACAAGTGCTGAAGCTGAAAGACCAAAGTACTGAAGAACAACAGCTGAAGAGATCACAAGTGCTGAAGATCAACAACTGATGTACAAAGTCTGAAGACAAAGACTGAAGACATCAGCTGATGATATCTACTGAAGTCATCAGCTGATGAAACACCTGAAGGTCAAAGTCTGAAGATCAAGTACTGAAGCCTCAGTAGTTTGTCACAACTGCTGAAGAGTACTTCTTCAGTAGTTGTGATATCAGTAGTTTTATTTTCTTTGTTTCAGTAGTTTTGTAAAACGACTGAAGAGCTTGTTCTTCAGTCGTTGTAGTTTCAGTAGTTTTATATTTTGTACTTAACTTGCTGATATGTTCTCAGTAGTTGTGAACATTTCAGTAGTTTGTTAAGAATTAGTTATTTCTGTATTGGATCTGCCAGTTGTCACTTTCCGTGATAACAGCAGTGACTGTTGCACTCTATATAAGGAGTGACAACCTATTGTAATCATGAGTGAAATGAGCAATTGAATGGAATGATGATTGATTCGATTAGAAATATTCTACATCTATAAACATTCCTAGAAATCAGAAATTCATATTCTCTCCCTATAACCGTATGCGATCTTACGCTCACAAATATCGTTGGCTTGCTACAATTTGTCTAATTCGTGTTTGTATTCCGCTGCTTTATATTTGATACATCAAACTTGTGATCACTGATCCTGTCAAATGGTATCAGAGCAGGTTAATCATTGATCGATCTAATAATTGATCATTGAAACTGCTATTCAAGATCCAAGTTTGATTGAATTAGCTTTTGTTTTTGCAAGAAACGGTTATAGAGATTGAATTTTCTGTATTTCTGCTCATTCATCCTGAGATCTTATTCTTGGTTCTCATTGAGTTTGTTGTGGTTTGTCTAAAATTTTTTTTTTAAACTTGAACTAAACTGTTTTTGAACTGAAAATGACCACTCCCTCCAATGATCCTCACAATACTGGTTCCTCAACCAAGCCTCCTATGCTGGTTAGGAATGAGTATAACATATGGCAAAGACGTATGCTCCATCACCTGTCTGTTAACAGCGCAGGGTGTTGGACATCAGTGGTACATGGTCCACACAAGCCTATGGTGAATAACCCGGAAACCAATCAAATGGTTCCGAAGAGGAGGGAGCAATACTCAGATGAGGATAAAAAGTTGCTTGAGATTGATGCAAAAGCCCATGGAATTCTGGCCATGGCTTTGCCCAATGAAATCTATTCTGGGCTAATGCATCATGAACTGCCCATGACCTCTGGATGCTTTGAAAGAACAATTTGGAGGAACAGATGAGGTCTTGGCAAATAATAGAGAAATTCTTGCCCAACAATATGAGACATTCTCTCATAGAAAGGGTGAGACACTGACTCAACAATATGAGCGGTTTTCTTGTTTGATCTCTGAACTAAAAATGGTCAAACTTGAATACACCAATATTCAGATGAATAACAGATTTCTCAGATCACTGCCTGAGAGATGGGACACATATACTATTGTCCTACGCTCCAGTGCAAGTTTGGACAAACTATCTCTCACCCAACTCCATGGGAAATTGCTCACTTTGAGAGAGAGATAGAACAGAAGAGAAAGCTGTCTTCATCTGGAAAGCTCACTGAAGACTTTATTACAAGGCAACACTGCCTTGGTGGGTCATGAGTCAGAATATGCTTCATCTGAATGCCAGTATGATGAGCATATTAATTTCTCTTCGAGCACTTCTAATTCTGCATTTGTAAGTGTTGATGGTCAGTTCACTGGATGTAATAATGACAATTATGTTTCATTATGGATGATCTCAAGGGGATTGCTGATGATGACTTAGAAGAGATGGATATTTTGAGCCAAATGGCCTTGATAAATATCAGATCTCAGAAGTCTACAAAGAACTGGAAGAAAATTCCCAGGACTCTCTGGCAAAACCAAAGTTGGTTTTGACAAGAGCAAGTTGAGGTGTCACAAATGCCAACGGCTTGGACACTTTGCAAGAGAGTGTAGATCAACTGGATCTAACTCTACTGCACCCTTTGTGACTTTTCCTGGCAATAGTCAACAAAAGAGGGCAACATCCTGTCACATCTAGTCATCATCCTCAACAACAATCTCCGGCATATTTTGTTCCTCAGGGCCAAATGCCATATCAGTACCCTGGTTATTACATGCACAGTCAAATCAATTCAAGTTCCTATGACACCACAACCTCATGCATTACCAGAACCTCAGCCTTCCCTATCTCATCAACAACCTTCATCTCAACAACACAGCTTCTTCACCCCAGGAGTTGTTGACTGGAGCAGTTTACCAGATGACTTGTCTGGTCATGATCAACTGTTCTCAGGTGCTGGTCAACATGGTGGTGACAGTCCCTTTGGGAATCTAGCTCTTATGGCTTTGGAGTCTGCTGATACTTCATCTTTCAATGCCTCTACACCTCAGGTATCACAGGTATCCTCTGAGGCAAAAGCCAAATTATGTTCTGAACAATGCATAGCAGCATTTGCTTCCATTAGAGAAGCAAATGTAGCTTTAATTAATAAGAACATTGAGCTAGAACAAATAATTTCCAAAAACAAAGCTGAGTTTGAGTTTGTGCTCAAAGATAAAAATGATGAGGTTATAAACTGAATTGCAAAATAATTGATGATAAGGCTAGAGAAGATGTACTTCTAGAGAAGTACAAAGATCTCAAAGAAACCCTTGCAGTTACCCAGGTCGAGTGTGATAGATGGGTACAATCATGCAAAGGTTTTGAAATGCTTCTTAGTAAGCAATCTGCTTCAAATGTGAAGTTTGGAATTGGTTACAATCACACTGCTCCACCTACAGATTTTACCCCAAGAGCAGAGGTAGAATCTGATGGTGAGAGTGATAACCAATCCATCAAATCATGTGATCTACCTTCTGATACAGCACAATCAGAAGTAGCAGTCAGCATCAAGTCCTCCTTGAACCTATCAGCTGATGTTGATGGTCAAAATGCTGACATTCACATGATCAATAAGTTGATCAACTCAGGAGTTAATCCTGAAGGTCCTGAAAGGACTGGAGAGCAGGATTTAACACCTGAAGTTCAAACTTCAACTGCTGTCAGCACTGAAGAGAAGAAAACTGGCAGTAGAAGAGTAGAAAGAGTTTGAAGGCTACTAAAGAGGTGTCAAGAAAGCAACCAATGCTTCCAAAGCATTGAAGAACAAGTCTTCTGTTGCTTCACCATCTTTAGTTGATGATCAACCTAAGATAGAAGAAGAAACCATGTGAAGTATGTGGTTTGTTCAATCATCTTACAGATGATTGTTGGTACAAAAGAGGTTCCAAACTCAAACAAAAAGAAGAAGAAATTAATGAGAAAATGGTAAAAATGAAAAATGAGTTTGAGACCACATTTGTATCAGCAACATCAAATCCTGTAACCCTTAAGTCCTTAAAGCAATTCAAAAAGGAAGGAGTTAAACAGGTGACAGCTGAGGGTGCTCAAAAGAAGAAGGTGCAACATAGGACCTTATCTAACTCCACTAGCAATGTGTCTGATGAGCTGAAAGCTTTATCACAAAATCAGACAGAGCTGGTGATGATGGTACAACATCTGTTGGGTAGAGTTAACCAACTAGATTCTCCTATGTTGAAACCACAGAAAAGGAGGTCTAAGCCAAAGGACTCCTCTTCTGCACCATCTTCTTCTTCTCAGGCTGTTGTTACAAATAAACATGCTAGTTTACCATCTATTGATGAGACCAGGCCCAAAACCAAAAAGGTTTGGGTCTCTAAAACTAACTGATTGTTTATTATTGCAGGGTTCTTCAACATGCCAAAGTAGCATCTGGTATGTAGACAGTGGGGGATCTATGCACATGACTGGGAACATCTCTCTCTTCATGACTACTCTCAAGGAAAGAAGGGATTTGTCTCTTTTGGCAATGATGCTAGGGGTACATCATCGGTAAGGGCTTTGTCTCCAATGGAGAAATCAAATTTGATGATGTTAATCATGTGGAAAATCTCAAGTACAACCTCTTGAGTGTCAGTCAATGTGTGATAAAGGCCATGTTGCCCTTTTCACAAGTCAAAACTGTAGGATTCTGTCATCCAAAGTTTTGCACTTGATTGACAAGGTGTTGGATGATCACACTCTCCTGAAAGCCAACAGGACAGGAAGAGTGTATGCCTTAGATCTCTCTAAGAAGATAGATCTCAAAGGCAATCCTTGCCTATTTTCCAAAGCCTCTTCTCAAGAATCTAAACTGTGGCACAGGAGGCTTGGTCATGTTAATCTCAAAAACATGAATCAGCTTAGCCACAATAGTTTAGTCAGAGGCTTACCAATAAAGGAGTTCCACTGTGATGAAAACTGCACTGCTTGTTTAAAAGGAAAACAGCACAAGGTCTCATTTCCTCCTATTGAAGTGTCCAAGTCCACTGCCTGCTTGCAATTACTGCATATGGATCTATTTGGTCCTGTGAGAGTAATGAGCATGGCAAAGAAGAAATACTGTCTGGTAATTGTGGATGATTACTCCAGATTTGTATGGACTTTCTTTCTACATTCAAAGGATGAGGCTGCTCAGAAGATTATCCACTTTGTGCTGTACATTGAGAAGCAGTATTCCCTTCCAGTCAAGTGTATTAGGAGTGATAATGGAACTGAGTTCAGAAATCATACACTTGATGACTTCTATCTTTCAAAGGGAATCAAAAGGCAGTTCAGCATTCCAAGGACTCCAGAACAAAATGGAGTAGTGGAGAGAAAGAACAGGACCCTCATTGAAGCTGCAAGGTCCATGCTGGCTGACTCAGGTTTGCCATTGACCTTTTGGGCCGAAGCTGTCAACACAGCTTGTTATGTGCAAAATAGAGTTTTAGTAAATCAGAGTTGATGAAGACTCCATATGAAGTTCTCCATCATTTGGCTCCTCTGATTTCATTTTTCAAAGCATTTGGGTGTCCCTGTTTTTCTCAACACAAAGGATCAACTCCACAAATTTGATCCTAAGGTGGATGCAGGATACTTTGTTGGTTATTCATCTACTTGCAAGGCATACAGAGTCTTCAACTGCAGAACAAAGATGGTTGAAGAAACTCTACATGTTAAGTTTAATGAATCTCCAAAGGACAAGATTCCACAAAGTCCTGTGGAGTTATTTGATCTGGACATACTGCAATATGTTCTTATCAAACTCCTGCTGTTGCTCCTGTCAACAGTTCACCACCTGGTGGTACTGCTGATGATGATGATGATTGCAGTACTCACCTCTTCAGGTTTAGTGATCAGCTGCCTGACTCAACTAGACCTGATGTTCCTGTAGCGCCAGTAGCACCATCCACAACAAATGCTGATGAGATTTCTTCGAATCAACTTCCTTTGAATTACCATCCACTGATTGGTTTCAAGGAAATGATTCACCATCACCATCTGTTGCTTGAACCGGCTACAAACACTTGCACAGATCTCATTGTGTATCAAGATCTGAAGAATCACCCTATGTCTCAAATCATTGGTGATATCACTGGGAGTATCAACAAGAAGTCAATTGTCAAATTTCTGCTTCTATGCTCTCTTCATCAGTCAGCAAGAGCCAAAGAATTATCACATTGCTTTAAAGGACAATGGATGGGTTGATGCCATGCAGCTTGAGCTTCTTCAGTTCAAGAAACAGCAAGTGTGGGAACTGGTTCCTCTACCTCCAGGTAAGTGTGCAATAGGCACTAAATGGGTGTTTAGGAACAAAACTGATGAAAATGGGCTTATTGTTAAGAACAAGGCCAGACTGGTTGTTCAGGGGTTTGCACAAGAAGAAGGTATTGATTATGATGAAACCTTTGCCCCTGTAGCCAGACTGGAAGCAATTCGATTGTTTTTAGCTTATGCTGCTTATCAAAAACTTAAAGTCTTTCAAATGGATGTCAAAAGTGCATTTTTGTATGGAAAAGTTAAAGAAGAGGTTTATGTATGTCAACCTCCAGGCTTTGAGGACAATAAACATCCTAATGGGTGTATAAGCTTGATAAAGCTCTTTATGGGTTAAAACAAGCTCCCAGAGCCTGGTATGAGACATTATCAAACTTTCTTCTGGAAAACAATTTCACTAGAGGATCCATAGACAAGACTTTATTTATTAAGAAAGCTGGGCAGCATAATCTACTTGTTCAAATTTATGTAGATGATATCATTTTTGCATCCTCTGATCCAAAGTTGTGTGATGCCTTTACAAAGTTGATGCAACAGAAGTTTGAAATGAGTGCCATGGGAGAATTACAGTTCTTTCTGGGGTTGCAAATCAAACAAAAGGCTGATGGAATTTTTATTCATCAATCCAAATATACAAAAGATCTTTTGCAAAAGTTTGATTTACAAAACTGTAAGCCCTGTTCTACTCCCATGAGCAGCACCACACAACTGGACTCAGATCAGAAAGGTAAAGTGGTTGATGAAACACTTTACAGATGTATGATTGGGTCCTTGATGTATTTAACAGCTTCTAGACCAGATATTATGTTGCTACATGTGTTTGTGCTAGATTTCAGGCTGCACCTAAAGAGTCTCATCTGATTGCAGTCAAGAGGATCTTTAGATATCTGCAAGGCACTCCATCTCTAGGTTTATGGTATTCTACCAGACATTCTGGTAAATTAGTTGCTTTTTCTGACAGTGACTATGCAGGGTGTAAGTTGACCAGGAAATCAACTTCTGGTGGATGTCAATTCCTAGGCAACTGCTTGATTTCTTGGCAGAGCAAGAAACAGACCTCAGTTGCTACATCCACTGCGGAAGCAGAGTACATTGCTGCTGCAAGCTGTACATCTCAGGTACTCTGGCTTCAAAACCAACTTTTGGATTATGGCATTACAGAGACTAAGACTCCATTGTTAATGGATAGTGCTTCAGCTCTTTGCATTGTCAAAAATCCAGTCCAGCACTCTAGGACCAAACATATAGAGATCAGACATCATTTTATAAGGGATTGTTTTGAAAAAGGTCTGATTGATCCTAAGTTTGTGCCTAGTGCTGATGAGCTTGCAGATTTTTACTAAGCCTTTGGATAGTTCAACTTTCCAAAACCTGTTAAGGCTTGGTATGCTGCAGCTAGAATAGGTGACAACTACTGATGATCTCAGTAATTCATACTGATGATCATGAGTGCCTGTCACATATAAGTACTGATGAGCTCTTTTAACTTCAGTAGTTTTATAACTACTGAAGGCTAAATGTCTCACAAGTACTGAAGTACTTCATCTGCTCTAAACTACTGAAGTAGTAGTTACAACTACTGATGCAGTCATAACTACTGCAATCAGTAAAAACAGATAAGTACTGATGTCCTATGAAACACTGAAATCAGCCATAAAGACTGATGAATGTGTTGAGGATAGTTTGAAACAGCTGAAAAGCTAAGAATTGACGAAAACAGCTGAAGAGAACTTTCTCTTCAGTCGTTTGTACAACTGCTGTTTCATTTTAAACAACTGAAGCAAAACCACGTCTTCAGTAGTTTTATAACTACTGATGACTAATACCAAGTCTTCAGCTGTTTACAACAGCTGATGACAAAACCACTGTCTTCAGTAGTTTCATAACTACTGATGACAACACCATGTCCTCAGTTGTTTCAATCATCTGAAGTCAAAACCACGGTCTTCAGTAGTTTTCTAAACTACTGATGCCTAACACCACGACTTCAGCTGTTTCAACGTCTGAAAGGATAATACCATGTCAACGGTCGTTTAAAAAACAATGATGACTAACACCACATCCTTCAGTCGGTTCCTCACCCGTACCCTATAAATACCCTTAACCTGAGCTCTCCATGCTTCATCTTCTTCAAACCTAACGTTCTCTCCAAAACTTCCATGGCGTCTATGCAAATTAAACCGCGACACAACTGTGTTGCCTACCTCACAAAATCGCCGATCTGGACTAAGTTCGATACTGCTATCGATCTTATGGTTCAGTCCCATACAACAAGGCATTCCTTCTGAACCCCGTTTTACATACCGAATCCTTGAACCAATTTTGGATGAACGTTACTATTACAACTGAGGAGAGCAACACACGATCCCTCCGGTCAGTAGTCAACAACAAAGAAGTAGTGATTACTCCTGCAACAATCCGTAAAATTCTTCAACTGAGTGATGCTACCTCTCCTGCTGGATATCCGAAGGGCACCATAGATCTATCATTTGCTCGGCATGGATATCAAGGTGATCTCAGTGCCACCACCATCATCAAGAAGAAACACTTAATGACGCTGAGCGCCTGATCTTTCACATGGTCAATGTATGTTTGGCCCCTAAGACATCGTCTTGGGATCAAATGTCCACCAAATGGCAGCAGGTAATGTATTCTATCCTTGAGCAACAACCACTGAACTTTTCAGAATTAATATTTTCAGAGCTCAAAGATATGGCTCAAAAACTAACTGCCAACCGTTGGATACTCTATCCACGGTTCATAATGGCCATATTATAGACCAGCTTAATGCTGAGGGACTTGTTGGCTTGGGAGTCCCTGCTACGGCTGTTCTGCCCGAAGTATACTCCCGGCACAACTCTGACCGGACACTCAAACTGGCTGCCAAGCTGCGAAAACCCACGCAGCTGGAACCCACAGCCACCACCTCCAAATCCAATGTCCCCACCACTCACCAAAAAGAAACCAAAATGGCTACTCAGGGAATTGAGTCCCCTGAGGATGCTCCTGCACCACAAACGCAGGTTATATCCACTAGTCCGAACCCCCTAGTGGATACAATGACTCCTCCAGCCACAGCCGCTCAGGCTTCCTCTCAACAGGAGCCTGCAGCAACCCAAGGGGCACCTATTATCTGGGATCTCACTCACTTGAGGAGATTGCCATTGAAGAGCACCATCCACCCCAGGTGCACACTGCTTCTAACCCTTACCCCAAACAACCACCTCACAGCCCAACTTTAATAGTTGCACAAGTGCTGACTCAATTGCACTCCTCACCCCCTCCCCAGAAACCACTTACTACTGGGAATTCCTCTACAATTGAGGGGGAGGAACACAGTGCACCTGAGAACCCACAGCACAGGGGTTTCCCAATTCTATCTCCTGGTGTAGACAAGGAGCTTAGAAGATCTAGTGAGGCTGCCACCTCCTCTGACTCAGCACATGACCAGAGTGAGGCTGGTAACATTGCTAAGACCTCCCTAGAGGCAACAGCTGATGATGGACATTGTCCTGAGGCTGGAAGTCCCCAGTACCAAGCACAAGGGGCACATGCACCAACTGGTCTACACCCAGTGCATGTAAATCCTGCTCTAAGCAGGAGGTCAGGTGATTCAGTATTACTGATGATGACCTGAGCTTCTTCTATGATGTAGTTGCTCAAAACACCATTCTAGAGGATGAGGTTAGCAGACTCAAAGAGCTGCTGGCCAAGATGTCTCAGGATGCAAGTCCATCTGCAACCATCATACACCCACAGATGGCACCTTCCCTTGAAGGTTTCCCAAACACTGAGCCACCCCAAAATCAACCACCCGCCTCTGCTTCAGGCCCTACTTCTCAGGAACAGAACCCTCCTGAGCAAATAGGTGCTTACTCCAAAATTCCCTCCCTCTCATCACCCCCATAATCACTGATATAGTGATCAAAGCCCTTGATGAGAGGCTTTCCTCAACATTACAGCCTTGGTTGATGCTGCTGTCCAAAAGACTCTTTCTGCGGTACCAACCCCTTCCTCCAATGCACCCAAAAGGGGGAGAGTACTGCAGTGAAAGAAAAGAAGAGGAAAAGATCGAGGAAAAGAAGGAGGAGAAAGAAAAAGAACAACCAATGCTCACCTACAAGCGAAAGAAAGAAAGGTGCTGATGAGCACATTGCTGAAGATAAAGCCTTGGAGCTACTGATAAAAGAGGCTGATGCCGAACACAGTAGATCAATGGACAACATCATTGATCAGCTGTTTAGGCAAGGCCATGACACCAATAAACTTGACTCTGAGATTCGACGACTAGAGATTGAAGAAATCCAGAACAGATGGGCAAGTTATGAAGTGTTAGAAAGAGAAAGGCTTGAAATCATGATAAGATTTATTGCAAAATATCTTGGAAGATCAATGATTGAAATCAAAGCTTGGTCCAGGGACAGTATCTTGGCAATCACCACCAAGATCTGTTCATCTGAAGTATATACTAAGGGGCTTGTCATTGAAGCCTTGAATGAAGGGGTGCTGGGAGCAGGACTGAGCTAGCCAAGCAATCAAAAGCCACACTCACTCAAGGATGCTAGAACAGCCTGTCAACATTCCCACACCAAAACACCCAAAACACAACCCACCAAACCAACTCCCTTACCCTCAAAACCCATAGCCGATGATATACCCTTGAAGAAGAAGAGAAGGATATTGAGGCTAGAAGACGATGACGAAGATGAAGAAGACAGGCTGCCGCTCAGCTGTGATTCAGTTGCCTAAGGCCACAAGTCACTCCTCAGCAATTACTCCTGAAGTCCAGAGACAAATGGTTAAAGTGAAGCTAGAAGAAGAAGAGCTTCATAAACAGCATGATGAGGAATTGCTGAAGAGAGTTGACAAAGCTTATGCAGCCACATCTTCCATCATCAATATGAAGGAGCAAGCCCTGACTTTACACTCTCAGGCATACCTTTCAATATCAAAAGGAAAGAGTGAGGATTTGGCCTGATCCCAGGGTCTCTCAAAGAATTCATAAGAACAATATACCTCGGAGATACATTGGCCAGGTGAAAAAGATCGTAGATGAAGTGATCTCTCTGGTCTTGTAGTTTCACCCTGGGAAATCCTAGAAGACTTCAAGAAGGCCTACAAAGCTAATCTAACCCCTCAGAAGATGTTGGAAAACAAAATAGTGAAAAAGGGGTAGTTTACAAGAGGCTTGAGGAAGTCAGAAAAAATGAGCTCCAGTTGTTCCTAGAGGGTAATCACCCGGATGAGTTTGCTTACAGAATAATAACAACTGTGGAGCTAAAGAATGGGAAACAGGCCAAATACCTGTCTGAGTATTATGGGCCGGAATCATTGTTTGAAGGAGGTGCTGAAGAGCTAACCATGGAGGAACAAATCACTTCCTTGAGGCCTACACAAGAGTCGTACAGACTCATTATGGGGAAGTGAATCTCATGAATGGGATAACAACTCTGTGTCCTGTTCCCCAAAACAGAGTTCCCATTCATACTCTGCCAAACAAATATTTGAGGTTCTTCCCAGGCCGGAGCTTACATGGGTCATCTTCTCTACTGATCAAGAAGGAAAAGACCAACATTTTTGCCATCAATAAGTGGGAGCATAAATAAGTTAGAGGTTTTGGCTGCATTGGTTCAGGGGGAGTTTGTTGGACCAAAAGAACCAATGAGCCAAGATCAGAAAATCTCTAAGTCCCCACGGTATCACAACAACTGCTGAAAGCCTCATCAGTAGTTTGACAAGTGCTGAAGACTTCAACAGCTGAAGATCAAGTGCTGAAGACCTTAACAGCTGAAGAACCAAAGTGCTGAAGTACAACAGCTGAAGAACACAAGTGCTGAAGCTGAAAGACCAAGTACTGAAGAACAACAGCTGAAGAGATCACAAGTGCTGAAGATCAACAACTGATGTACAAAGTCTGAAGACAAAGACTGAAGACATCAGCTGATGATATCTACTGAAGTCATCAGCTGATGAAACACTGAAGGTCAAAGTCTGAAGATCAAGTACTGAAGCTCAGTAGTTTGTCACAACTGCTGAAGAGTACTTCTTCAGTAGTTGTGATATCAGTAGTTTTATTTTCTTTGTTTCAGTAGTTTTGTAAAAGACTGAAGAGCTTGTTCTTCAGTCGTTGTAGTTTCAGTAGTTTTATATTTTGTACTTAACTTGCTGATATGTTCTCAGTAGTTGTGAACATTTCAGTAGTTTGTTAGGAATTAGTTATTTCTGTATTGGATCTGCCAGTTGTCACTTTCCGTGATAACAGCAGTGACTGTTGCACTCTATATAAGGAGTGACAACCTATTGTAATCATTGAGTGAAATGAGCAATTGAATGGAATGATTGATTGATTCGATTAGAAATATTCCACATCTATAAACATTCCTAGAAATCAGAAATTCATATTCTCTCCCTATAACAGTATGCGATCTTAACGCTCACAAATATCGTTGGCTTGCTACAATTTGTCTAATTCGTGTTTGTATTCCGGCTTTATTTTGATACATCAAACTTGTGATCACTGATCCTGTCATCAAAATAATATAGATGCAAAGTGATTATTGAGTAAGTGCGTAACCCATGACAACATGGGGTCATGACGGCGTCGTTGGCTCTAATGAAAAATGAACGTCCACGAGCTGTAATGTCCTGATTGCTGGGCCTTGATTTCCAGCTAGGCCATCATCAGAAACGGTTGTTCCCTTGTTGAACGGCGCCCGATTCAGTCTAGGCACATGTTTCTGTAGTGATCAGGGCTTCCACACTCATAACAGCATCAGCAATTCCAGGGGGTTAACCGCATGACCGGGCCACCAAATTCGGCGCCGCTCTGTATTTTGCTAGATGTCCGGGCGTCTACAGTTCACGCCACAAGGCATGGCATTGCTGGGGGATGATGGAAATTGCACCTATCACATTTGGGGTGCGGCCCAACATACTCTTTTACCCTGTGTCACGGCCACACAAAATTTTTGATTGTCTTGGCCTTTTATCAAATCTCCCGGCACTCGACCGGCTCGTTTCCCAACATCCTTTCTTTCTCTGCTCCTCTTCCCAAGACCCCTGTTTCACATCTTGTCTGTTAGAGCCCCAGCCTTCATAATGCGCTCTGGATCGTAGGAGAGCAGCTCTGTTACCATCGCTTAGATTTGAGGTGCAAGTCCCCCAAATATACCTCTCGATCCTCTTTGATTCCGGAGTGACCAGATGTGGAACCAATCTTGCCAACTCATGAAAACGGTCAGTGTAAGCTGCGTGCCAGCCCCCACCATTGCATGATTCTAGAATTCATGCTCCAGTTTCTGCATCTCATTGACGGGCAGTATTCTTCGGTGATCAGTGCTTTAAACTCATCCCACGACATTTGAATTGCTAATTCTCTTCCCCTAGCCTGAACCTGAGTGTTTCACCAGTTAGTGCCTTGCCCTGTAGTGAACATGTGGCATACTTAATTTGCTGGCTGTCGAGGCACTCACTGATATCGATCATTGCCTCCATCTTCTCAAGCCATCTGGTCAGGGCTATCGCTCCACCTTTTCCATCGAACTCTTTCGGTTTACAAACTCCTTGTACGAACATCCCCTTCTAGCATTAACAACCCAGTCTCATTACCGGCTGTTCCACCATCCCCGTCTCCTGGTTGCTCTCGTTCCCAGTCGGGTTCCCGTTATCTTCATTATCATTGCCACCATCCCCGTAGGGGTGGTGATTCTGAAGAGCATCGCTCACTTGGGCCACAATAGTTGGAATCAGTGCGGCCAGCTGTTGAGCGATAAGAGCTATGATGTCAGTGTTTCCTGTTCCCTGATTGTTGCTGGCAGGGCCATCATTGGTTCTTGGTGCTCTACTCTGCCTCTGCCTCTGCCCCTCGGGGCTTCACTTCCACCACTGTTGCTGCGGGTAACTCTTCGAGGCGGCATTTTCTAATCATAAAAGTAGTAAACCCATAAGCTTTAACCATTTCAAAGTATATTGTCTATACCACTCATCAAAGTCGAGCATTCGAAGTTAATATCACACTTGTTGTTACCACACATCACATACAAGTCGTGTAGTTCTCACACCATGAATAGGTAATGTTCCAACAGTAATCCATCATAATAATTGCAAACCATGCATATAATCATGTTAGACTAGCGAAGGTTGTCTATCTCCTCCTCTTTCGAGGTTTCAGACATAAGCTCCTCAAGGTAAATCTCAATGTCCAAGGTCAAGCGCAATAGCATGATCTGTGGAGATCTCTTCGGTTTAATACCCGATTTGATAAAACAACTCGGCGCGTTGAAGGAACGTAAGATCCAATAGAAGTGACAGGATCAGTGATCTCAACTTTGATGGATTAGAGTGTAACGCAGTGGAATAAGACAAAGAATTAGACAAATTATAGCAAGAATTCGATATTCGTATGCAATAAGAACAAATACGGTTGTAACGAGAGAATATATTTATGTGAAAAGGAATGTTTCAATAATATCAAATGTTTCTGCTCAATCATTCACCGATTACAATTAGGTTGACACTCCTTATATAGAGTGCAATCACTGCTGATATCACGGGATAGTGACATCTGGCAGATTTATTACAAAAATAACTAAAACTTAACAAACTACTGAAATGTTCACAACTACTGAGAACATATCAGAGTGCTAAGTACAAAACATAAAACTACTGATACGAAACTATTGAAACTACAACGACTGAAGAACAAGCTCTTCAGTTGTTTTACAAAACTACTGAAAAGAAAAACATAAAACTACTGAAAGAAAACCGTCACAACTACTGAAGAAGACCTCTTCAGCTGTTGTGACAACGTCTGATACTTGGTCTTCAGCACTTGTGTCTTCAGACTTTGTCTTCAGCACTTGTGTCTTCGGACTTTGTTTTCAGCACTTGTGTTCAGACTTTGTCTTTAGCACTTGTCTTCAAACTTTGTCTTCAGCACTTGTCTTCAGCTGTTGTGGACTTCAGTAGTTGTTGTGACGTCTGTGGGACTTAAGGTTTTTCTGATCCGGCTCATTGGTTCTTTTGTTCCAACAAACTGCCCCTGAACCAATGCAGCCAAAACCTTAACTTTATTGAGGTCCCACTTATTGTTGGCGATAAGATTGGTCTTTTTCCTTCTTGATCAGCTAAGAAGATGACCCAGTTAAGCACTGGCCTAGGAATAGATTTCTGAAATTTGGTTGGCATAGTATGGATAAGAGCCCTGACTTTGGGGAACTGGACACAGGGCTGTGGTCCTATCCGTGAAATCTACTTCCCATGTATAAGCCTGTAGGATTCTCTGGTGTATGCTTTGAGAAACATAATTTGTTCTTCCATGGTAAGATTTGAGCTCCACCATCAAACAGTCCTTCACGCCCATACAGCTCTGAAATGTACTTAGCCTGTTTGCCATTTTTGAGCTCAACTATTGTAATCTGTCTGTATACGAACTCATCTGGGTGAGTACCTTCAAGTAACAGACTGAGCTCATTTTGTTTGAAGTTCTCAAGCCTCTTGTAGACTAACCCGTTTTTAATTACTCTGTTCTCTAACATCTTTTGGGGTGGCTGTTTAGTTTCATAGGCCTTCTTGAAATCTTCTACAATTTCCCAGGGTGATACTACAAGGACCACTGTGATCTCTTCATCTACGATACTTTTTTACTTGGCCCTTGTATCTCGAAGGAATGTCTTTCTTCACAATTCTATGAGCCACCCTAGGATCAGGCCATATTCTCAGCTTTTCCTTTTGATATTGAAATGTGTTAGCAAGGGTGTACAATCTCAGAGCTTCTTTCTTCATACTGATTATTGATAAAGAAGCAGCATAAGTTTTGTCTATGCTTTTCAGCATCTCATCATCATGAAGCTTTTGCTGTTGTTCTTCTTCTATCTTTACTCTCACAGCTTCCATCTGTGAGCTGGGAGTGATGGGCATAGGTTTGGCTTTAGGCAAAGTTAGGACTGCGGAAAGAGGCAACCTATCTTCTTCCTCATCATCCTCTTCTTCTTCTTCTTCTAGCCTCAACACCCTTCTCTTCTTCTTCTTGGGTGCATCATCGGCTGTTGGTTTTGAGGGTAAGAAATTGGTTTAGTGGGTTGTGGTAGTGGTGGTTTTGAAGTGGGAGGTTTTGCAGGTTGTTCTAGCATTCTTGTAGTGAGTGAGGCTTTTGAGTGTTTTGCTAGTTCCTTTCTGTTCCCAGCACCTGCCTCATTTAGTGCTTCAATCACCGATCCCTTAGTGTATGCTTCAGCCGAACAGATCTTGGTGGTTATTGCCAAGATACTGTCCCTGGTCCATGACTTAATCTCGATCAATGATCTCCCAAGGTACTTTGCAATGAATCTAATCATGATCTCTAGTCTTTCTCTTTCTAATGCATCATAACTTGCCCATCTTGAGTTAATTTCTTCAACTTCAAGTCTCCTAATCTTTGAGTCAAGCTATGCAGTATCGAACCCTTATCTATACAGTTGATCAATAATGGAGTCCATTGATTTACTGTGTGTAGCATCTGCCATTTTGATCATCTTATCGAGTTCGAGTTCTTTTTCTTTTCCTTCAACCTTCCTCTTTTTATATGTGACATGAAAGTCTTTGTGACCTTCACCCACTTGATCAATGTCAGCTCCCTTCACAAACTCCTCTTCCTTCTCAGTCTCCTTTTCTTTCTTCCCCTCTATGCTCTTCCTCTTTGCTTTCACTAACTGACTCTCCCCCTTTTTGGTTGCATTGGTTTCAAGGGTTTGAGTAGCAGAAAGCCTTGTGCTCACAATCTCCTCCACCAGGGGTTGTATGATTGAGGGAAGCCTCTCATCCATGGTTTTGATCACAATGTCTGTGATCATTGGGGTGATGAGAGGTAGGGATTGCTGAAAGATAGCAGTTGTTTGCTCAGAGGGGTTCTGTCCCTGAGAAGCAGTGCCAGAAATAGAAGCTGGTGGCTCGGAAGTTTTGAGTGGCTGAGTGTGTAGGAGACCTTCAGGTGAAGGTGCCATCTGTGGGTTTATGTTGGTGGCAGATGGACTTGCTTTTTGAGAGAATTGGTCAAGTAGTCTTTGTAGTCTACTGACTTCTTCCTCAAGAATTGTGTTCTGGGCCAGAACATCATAAAAGAAGCCCAGGTCATCATCAGTAGATGCTGAATCACCTGACCTCCTGCTTGTAGCAGGATGTACATGCACTGGGTGTAGACCAGTTTTAGCATGTGCCCCTTTTTTGTGGAACTGGGGACTTCCAGCCTCAGGACGAAGTCCTTCATTAGCTGTTGCCTCTGGTGAGGTCTTAGCTATGTTACCAGCCTCAGTCTGATCATGTGCTAATTTAGAAGAGGTGGCAGCCTCACCAGATGTTCGTATCTGCATATCTACACTAGGAGATAGAACAGTTAAACCCTGGTGCTGTGGGCTGTCAGAAGCATGTTGATCCTCTTCCTCAATTGCTGTGGTTTTCCCCTTTGTTGGTGTTTGTTGGGGAGGAGGAGAGGCATGCAGCTGAGTCAGCATGTTTTCGATAATGAGAGTAGGACTTTGTGGGGCGGTTGCAGTGGGATATGGGGTAAAAGCAGTATGCACCTGGGGAGAATGGTGCTCTTCAATGGTAATCTCCTCAAATAAGGAAGATCCCAGATTAGTGGGTACCCCTTCTTTGGTTGCTGCAGGCTCCTTTTGAGAGGAATCTTGAGCGGCTGTGGCGGGTGAAGTCCTTGTATCCACTAGGGGTTTATAACCAGTGGATATAGCATGCGTTTGTGTTGCAGGGGCATCCTCAGGGGACTCATTTCCCTGAGTAGCCTTTTTTGACTTCTTTTTAGTGGGTTTGGTGGGGACTTTGGATTTGGAGATGGTGGCTGTGGGTTCCAGCTGCGTGGGTTTGCGCAGCTTGGCAGCCATTTTTAGTGATTGGTCAGAGTTGTGCTAGGAGTATACTTCAGGCAATACAGCCGTAACAGGGACTCCCAGGCCAACAAGTCCCTCAGCTTGAAGCTGGTTTTCAATTATGGCCATTATGAACCGAGGATATAATATCCAACGGTTAGCAAGTTGTTTTTGGGCCATATCCTTGAGCTCTAAAAATAGTATTTCAGAAAAATTTAAAGGTTGTTGCTCAAGGATGGAGTACATTACCTATTGCCACCTTGTGGACATTTGATCGCATGATGAAGTCTTGGGGGCAAGGCAGACATTTACCATGTGAAAGATGAGACGTTCGGCATCCTGGAAATGTTTCTTCAATATGGTAGATGCACTCAGGTTACCCTGGTATCCATGGTGGGCAAATGATTGATCTATTGTGCCCTTTGGATAACCAGTTGGGAAAGTGGCATCATCCAGATTGAGGGTTTGGCGAAGAGTGTCTGGATTAATGACCACTTTTTGACGATGGACAAACGATTGAAGAGACTCTGTGTCATTCTCCTCAGAGACAAGAGTGACGTTTGTCCAGAATTTGTTAAGAGATTCGGCATATATGGTGGGATTTAACAGAAAAGCCATTTTGTAATGTGACTGAACCATTAAATCAATGGCGTTGTGAAACTTGGTCCAGTATGGCGATTTTGTGAGATGTGCGACACAGTTGTGTCGTGGTTTTAGTTGCATGGTCGCCACTGATGAAGAAAGGTTACAGAGTTTTTGAACGTTAGGTTTGAGAAGAGAAGAAAGGAAAAACTCTGAAGGTGGGATAAGGTATTTAAAGGGTAGGGTTAGAAAACGACTGAAGGTTTTGGTGTTGTCATCAGTTGTTGAAACTACTGATGACGTGGTATTAACTTTCAGAGGTTGGAATGACTGACCGTATTGGTGTGATCAGCAGTTGTTATAAAACAACTGAAGATTTGGTTTTAACCGTCAGACGTTGAAACAGCTGAAGTCTCTGATTTAGTCATCAGTAGTTATAAAACTACTGAAGACAGTTTTGACTTCAGGTGGTGACACAACTGAGGACTTGGTATTAGTCATCAGTAGTTGGGAAACTACTGAAGACTTTGGTTTTACCATCAGTTTTTGTAAACAATTGAAGACTTGGTGTTAGTCATCAGTAGTTGTGAAACTACTGAAGACATGGTTTTGCTTCAGTTGTTTAGAAAGAAACAGCAGTTGGGAAACTACTAAGAGAAAAAAAGGCTGATTAGTAGTTGTCGTCAATTCATTGCTTTTCAGCTGTTTCATACTGTCCTCAACACGTACTCATCAGATGTTTTCATCTGTTTTCAGATGTTTCATAGGACATCAGTACGTATTTGTATTTCTGACAACAGTAGTTGTAGCTACATCAGCTGTTGTAACTACATCAATTGTTTTATCAAATAAAGTACTTGAGTACTGAGAAGTTAAGCTCTACTAGTTTAAAGAAAACTTCCGGAGGGAAAATAACTTCAGTACTTATATATATGACAATAATAAACTAATGATAATTAGTACTTGTGAGCTGAGATCACCAGTAGTTGTCACTTATTCTAGCTGCAGCATACCAAGCCTTAACACTAGGTTTTGGAAAGTTGTGCTATCCAAGGGCTTAGTGAAAATGTCTGCAAGCTCATCAGCACTAGAACAAATTTTGGATCAATCAGACCTTTTTCAAAACAATCTCTAATAAAATGGTGTCTGATTTCAATATGTTTAGTCCTAGAGTGCTGGACAGGATTCTTGACAATACAAAGAGCTGAAGAGCTCTCCATTAACAATGGGGTCTTAGTCTCTGTTATGCCATAATCCAATAATTGGTTTTGAAGCCGTAGTACCTGAGTGCAGCAGCAATGTACTCTGCTTCAGCAGTTGATGTAGCAACTGAGGTCTGCTTCTTACTCTGCCAAGAAATCAAGCAGTTGCCTAAGAATTGGCATCCTCCAGAAGTGGACTTTCTTGTCAACTTACACCCTGCATAGTCACTGTCAGAAAAAACAACTAATTACAGAATGTCTAGTAGAATACCATAAACCTAGAGATGGAGTGCCTTGCAAATATCTAAAGATACTCTTGACTGCAATCAAATGAGACTCCTTAGGTGCAGCCTGAAATCTAGCACAAACACATGTAGCAAACATAATATCTGGTCTAGAAGCTGTTAAGTACATCAAGAACCCAATCATACATCTGTAAAGTGTTTCATCAACCACTTTACCTTTCTGATCTGTATCCAGTTGTGTGGTGTTGCACATGGGAGTAGAACAGGGCTTACAATTTTGTAAATCAAACTTTTCCAAAAGATCTTTTGTGTATTTGGACTGATGAATGAAAATTCCATCTGCCTTTTGTTTGATTTGCAAACCCAGAAAGAACTGTAATTCTCCCATGGCACTCATTTCAAACTTCTGTTGCATCAACTTTGTAAAGGCATCACACAACTGTGGATCAGAGGATGCAAAAATAATATCATCTACATAAATTTGAACAAGTAGATTATGCTGCCCAGCTTTTTTAATGAATAAAGTCTTATCTATGGAGCCTCTAGTGAAATTATTTTCCAGAAGAAAGTTTGATAATGTCTCATACTAGGCTCCAGGAGCTTGTTTCAACCATAGAGAGCCTTATCAAGCTTATACACCCAATTAGGATGTTTATTGTCCTCAAAACCTAGTGGTTGACATACATAAACCTCTTCTTTAATTTTCCTATACAAAAATGCACTTTTGACATCCATTTGAAAAACTTTAAGTTGTGATAAGCAGCATAAGCTAAAAACAATCGAATTGCTTCCAGTCTGGCTACAGGGGCAAAGGTTTCATTATAATCAATACCTTCCTCTTGTGAAAACCCCTGTACAACCAGTCTGGCCTGTTCTTAACAATAAGCCCATTTTCATCAGTTTTGTTCCTAAACACCCATTTAGTGCCTATTGCACACTTACCTGGAGGTAGAGGAACCAGTTCCCACACTTGCTGCTTTTTGAACTGAAGAAGCTCAAGCTGCATGGCTTCAACCCAGCCATTGTCTTAAGTGCAACAGATAATTCTTTGGCTCTAGCTGACTGATGAAGAGAGCATAGAAGCAAAAATTGGACAATTGACTTCTTGTTGAAACGCCAGCATTGATATCACCATGATTTGAGACATAGGGTGATTCATCAGATCTTGGTACACAATAAGATCTGTGCAAGTGTTTGTAGCAGGCTCAGCAGCAACAGATGGTGATGCTGAAGCATTTCCTTGAAACCAATCAGTAGATGGTAATTCAAAGGAAGTTGAAGTTGTAGAAATCTCATCAGCATTTGTTATGGATTGTGCTACTGAAGCTACAGGAACATCAGGTCTAGCTGAATCAGGCAGTTGATCACTAAACTTGAAAAGGTGATTACTGATATCATCATCATCATCAGTAACACCAGATGGATGACTAGCTATAGAAGATGATGGATTCATATGATCTGCAACAGCAGGTGGTTAATAAGGAACATATTGCAGAATGTCCAGATCAAACAACTCCACAGGGTTTTGTGGAATTGTATCCTTAGGGGATTCATTGAACTTCACATCCAAGGTTTCTTCAACTATCTTTGTCTGACAGTTGAATACTCTATAAGCCTTGCAAGTGGATGAATACCCAACAAAATACCCTGCATCCACCTTAGAATCAAACTTTTGGAGTTGATCCTTTGTGTTGAGAATGTAACAGGGACACCCAAATGCTCTAAAGAATGAAATCGAAGGGGCTAAATGATGTAAAACTTCATAAGGAGTTTTCATCAACCTCTGATTTACTAATGCTCTATTCTGTACATAGTAGGCTGTATTGACAGCTTCAGCCCAAAAGGTCAGTGGTAGACCAGAATCAGCCAACATGGACCTTGCAGCTTTAGTGAGGGTCCTGTTCTTTCTCTCCACTACTCCATTTTGCTCTGGAGTCCTTGGGATGCTATACTGCCTCTTGATTCCATATGACAAGTAAAACTCATCAAGAGTGTGGTTTCTGAATTCAGTACCATTGTCATTCCTCACACACTTAACTTGTAGGGAATACTGCTTCTCAACGTGTAACACAAAGTTCATAATGGACTGAGCAGCCTCATCCTTTGAATGCAAGAAGAAGGTCCATACATATCTAGAGTAATCATCCACAATTACCAGAAAGTATTTCTTCTTTGCCATACTCATTACCTTCACAGGACCAAAAAGATCCATGTGCAGTAGTTGTAAGCAGGCATTAGACTTGGATTCTTCTATGGTTGGGAATGAAACTTTATGTTGTTTCCCTTTTAAGCATGCAGTGCAGATTTCATCACAATTGAACTCCTTTATTGGAAGACCTCTCACTAAACTCTTGTGGATCAGCTGATTCATGTTTTTGAGATTAACATGACCCAGCCTTCTATGCCATAGTTTAGATTCTTGGAGAGAGGCCTTGGAGAACAAGCATGGATGGCCTCTTAACTCAATTTTCTTTGACAGATCCAAGGGATATACTCTTCCTATCCTGTTGGCCTTCAGGAGAGTATTATCATCCAGTACTTTGTCAATCAGGCTCAGAACCTTGGAAGACAGAATCCTATAGTTCTTGCTTGTGAAAAGAGCAACATGTCCTTTGTCACACATCTGACTGACACTCAACAGATTGTATTTGAGATTCTCCACATGGTTGACATCATCAAATCTAACACCTCCATTAGACACAAATCCCTTTCCAATGATGTAACCTTTAGCATCATTCCAAATGAGACAAATCCCTTCTTTCCCTGAGAGTAATCATGAAGAAGAGAGCTGCTCCCAGTCATGTGCATGGATCCTCCACTGTCCACATACCAGATGCTTCTTTGGCATGCTGAAGAACCCTGCACAATCATAAGAAACTAGTTAACTTTGGAGACCCAAACCTTTTTGGTTTTGGGACTGACTTTATCAACAGATTTAACCATAGCTGGTTTCTCATGATTAACAGCTGATGAAGATGGAGATGGTGCTGAAATAGTTTTGGACCTGGAATTCCTCTCCAGTGGTTTGGTCACAGTGGCTTCAAGTTGGTTAACTCTCCCCAACAGATGCTGAACCATCATAACAGTTGTGTCTGATTTGAAGCTCGAGCTTTCAGTTTATTTGATACTCCAGAGCTTGTTTTTGATGAGTTCCTGTGACCCACCATTTCCTCCTTCTTAGATTCACAGACTTAGTCTTATGTTTATCATGAGGAACAATATCAGCTGTCTTCTGATAAACCGTATCCTTCTTAGTGGATTTGGGTAAGGCCTTGGGTTTATCAGGTTGAGATAATTGTGGTACAAACTTGGTCTCAAACTCAGTTTTCATTTTATTTATTTCTAGTTTAATGAGCTCATCCTTTGGAGCTTTAAACCCTTTTTGTACCAACATTCATCAGATAGATGATTGAATTTACCACAAATTTCACATGGTTTATTCTTCATCTTGGACATCTTTACTGCTGAAGTGGAAACTACTGAAGGTGTGATCTTCAGTACTTTCCCCCTATCAGTACTAGGTACTAAAGGATTTGTAACAGCTGAAGACTGGTAATTCAACTGTTTTCCCTCCGTCCTAATAGACTGTTTGATGGATTCCTCAGCAGTTGTTAGTCCTTGTATTTCAACTGATTTAAAATGCTTTTCAGATGTTGGGTCTCTTTCAGTACTTGGGGTACATTAAGAACAACATCTGAAGTACTCAGCTTCATATGAGTCTAGTAGTTAGACCATCAATCAATTTAATTGTTTAGATCTTAACACTGGTTTCATTCTCTGATCTTAGATTATCATTGGAGAATGACTCACATGATAATGGTTTGGAGATTGCTTTCACTTTCAGACTTAACTATGGAGTTAGGAGTAAAGTCTGTTGGTGGAGCAGTATGGTTGTAACCAATGCCAAACTTCACATTTAAAGCAGTTTGCTTGCTAAGAAGCATTTCAAATCCCTTGCATGATGAGACCCAGCGTTCACACTCAACTTGGGTCACTGCAAGTTTTTCTTTGAGACTCCTGTGGTCTTCCAGAATAACCTCTAGCTTGGCCTTTCATCATTTAATTGGCATTTAAGCTTATAAATCTCATCACTTTTACTGTTAAGAGCAGACTTATACTCAGCTTTTCTTTTGAAAATGGTTTTCTCAAACTCAAGTTTTTGATTTATTAATGCTACATTTGCCTCTCTAATAGAGACAAAGGCAGCTATGCATGATTCAGAACATAACTTGGCTTTAGCCTCTGAAGATACCTGAGTTACCTGTGAAGATGATGCATTTGAACAGGAACCCTCAGTAGACTCCAGGGCCATGAGAGCAAGATTTCCAAAAGGGTGTTCACCACCATGTTGACTAACACCAACATAGTATTGCTCAGTGTGACGAGACAAGTTATGAGGTAAGCTACTCCAGTCAACGGCTCCAGGTGTGAAGAAGCTGTGATGAGGTTGTGATTGAGATGGAGATGGTTGAGGTTCTGGTAGTGCATGAGATTGTGGTACTATAGGAGCTTGAAATTGATTTGACTGTGGCATATAATAGCAGGGATAAGGATATGGCATTTGACCCTGAGGAACAAAATATGCAGGAGATTGAGGGTGTGATGAATGACTAAAACCAGCAGAATGTTGCCCTTTGGATTGTGAATTGTTATTTGGAAAAGTCAAAAAGGATGCAGAAGTGTTAGATCCAATTGATCTACACTCTCTTGCAAAGTGTCCAAGCCTGTGGCATTTGTGACACTTCAACTTGCTCTTGTCAAAACCGACTTTGGTTTTGTCAGAGAGTCCAGGAAATTTCCTGCCAGTTCTCTTGTAGAATTTCTGAGATCTGATATTGATCAAGGCCATTTGGCTCAAAATATCCATCTCTTCTAAATCATCATCAGCAATGCCCATCAAATCATCCATGATAAAGCATAGATTGTCACTATTATTACCAGAATGACAATCAACACTCACAAAGGCATGATTAGAATTGTTTGAGGTGAAATCAATATGCTCATCATAGTGGCATTCTGATCTGCATACTTCGACTCATGACTTACCAAGGCCGTGTTTTCTGGTACAAAATCATCAGTGAGCTTTCCAGATGATGACACTTTTCATTTCTGTTTTATCTCTCTCTCAAATGTGAGAAATTTCCCATGGAGTTGGGTGAGAGATAGTTTGTCCAAATTTGCACTGGAGCGTAGGACAATAGTATATGTGTCCCATCTCTCAGGTAGTGATCTAAGAAATCTATTATTCATCTGGCTATTTGTGTACTCATGTTTGACCATTTTTAATTCAGAGATCAAACAAGAGAACCGCTCAAACTGTTGAGTCAGTGTCTCACCCTTCCTATGAGAGAATGTCTCATATTGTTGGGCAAGGATTTCTCTATTATTTGCCAAGACCTCATATGTTCCTCCAAATTGTTCTTTCAAGGCATTCCAGAGGTCATGGGCAGTTTCATAATGCATTAGCCCAGAATAGATTTCATTAGGCAGTGCCATGGCCAGAATTCCATGGGCTTTTGCATCAATCTCAAACAATTTCTTATCCTCATCTGAGTATTGCTCCCTCCTCTTTGGAACCATTTGATGGTTTCCGGGTTATTCACCATAGGCTTGTGTGGACCATGTACCACTGATGTCCAACAACCTGAGCTGTTAACAGACAGGTGATGGAGCATTCGTCGTTGCCATATGTTATACTCACTCCTAACCAGCATTGGAGGCTTGGTTGAGGAACCAGTATTGTGAGGATCATTGGAAGGAGTAGTCATTTTAGGTCCAAATACAATTTAATTCAAGCTTTTAAAAGATTTTACACAGACCACAACAGACTCAATGAAAACTAAGAATAAATCTCAGGATGAATGACCAAAAACACAGAAAATTCAATCTCTATAACCGTTTCTTGCAAAAATGCTAATTCAATCAAACTTGGATCTTGGATAGCAGTTTCAATGATCAATTATTAGATCGATCAATGATGAACCTGCTCTAATACCATTTGACAGGATCAGTGATGTCAAGTTTGATGGATTAGAGTCTAACGCAGCGGAATAAGACCAAGAATTAGACAAATTATAGCAAGAATTTGATATTCGTATGCATTAAGAACAAATATGATTGTAACGAGAGAATATATTTCTGTAAAAAGGAATGTTTCAATAATATCAAATGTTTCTGCTCAATCATTCACCGATTACAATTAGGTTGACACTCCATATATAGAGTGCAATCACTGCTGATATCACGGGATAGTGACATCTGGCAGATTTATTACGAAAATAACTAAAACTTAACAAACTACTGAAATGTTCACAACTACTGAGAACATATCAGAGTGCTAAGTACAAAACATAAAACTACTGATACGAAACTACTGAAACTACAACGACTGAAGAACAAGCTCTTCAGTCGTTTTACAAAACTACTGAAAAGAAAAACATATAACTACTGAAAGAAAACCGTCACAACTACTGAAGAAGACCTCTTCAGCTGTTGTGACAACGTCTGATACTTGGTCTTCAGTACTTGTGTCTTCAGACTTTGTTTTCAGCACTTGTGTCTTCAGTCTTTGTCTTCAGCACTCGTGTCTTCAGACTTTGTCTTCAGCACTCGTGTCTTCAGACTTTGTCTTCAGCACTTGTGTCTTCAGACTTTGTCTTCAGCACTTGTGTTCAGACTTTGTCTTCAGCACTTGTCTTCAGTTGTTGTGGACTTCAGCAGTTGTTGTGACGTCTATGGGACTTAAGGTTTTTCTGATCCGGCTCATTGGTTCTTTTGGTCCAACAAGAAGCATCCCATAAAGAGTGAGCATAAGAGCTCTCTCATAGGGTGAAAAGATCACGAAACGGGTGGATAAACGAATCAAGTAAAGAGGAACACATACATGAGATATAAAATGCACATAGATCCTAGCATGCAAATCTACATGAAGGTTCCTAGGTTATAGTCTAGGTCAAGTGTATTGCCTAATTCTCTATATCCAATGGCTCTGATAGAAGTCTATCACACCCACGCTAAAAGCGAAAACACGGGGACGTAACGAGACGGGATCGTCATAACACATGGTAAGCACTAGAGATATAATATAATAAATGATGACAAGCGTGTCATGACGACACCTAACACAAAGGAGACTTGTTTCGTGTTTAGTCAATATTCACGACAACATAGCCATAAGCATAAACATGTAAGATGATTCACATAAACAAACAAGATAATATTGTAATGTATTTCCCACAACCCGGGAACAAGTATCAAAAGGATAATGTTGTTTAAAGCGGACTATAACAACATTCCAAAAAGACAATATTCGTTAAGTATGTTTAGTCTCAAAATGCATCCTAGAGTCTCCACTAAGGCAGGACACCTAGATCTTCAATTAGCATTGTCACCTGAAAAAATATGCTCAAAATGGTCAACAAAATTGTTGGTGAGCTCGCAGGTTTAAATTGTAAATAAGTAATTGATGCTGTATAATAATTGTTGTGGAATACATGAATACATTTATAAGTAAGCAAAATCACATGACATGAGCTTTACAACCAAACCTAACGACGTACACACAGAATCTTGTCGGAATATATTCACCCAAGGCCCGTTCCTGGGTACTGTTGGTACTAACTAGTATACCAACAAGCAAGGGTGGGGGTGTCAACCCAGTAATACTACCAATACCTATCTGTCGGTTCCCACACTGGAATTAAATGGTTGTAAATAAAGTACCACACAACGAACTCAAGCATGCATCAGATAAGTACTCACAAAACAGTAACACGTTGATTCCAAGTATGTAAATTGTATGTAAGTTGTACAGCATAATGAAAATGGGTGAGCATACTTTTCCCCCAAGTTTGTAAATGATTGAAAAGTTGTATAAGCATAAAAAGGGCCACAAATCTCACTTGTTAAGTGGTAAGTATGAATGATCAAAGTTCGCCAAATGTTGTATGTAATGAACGGTCAAACACCTATTGACAGTTATTGTTAAGCATTAATGATATGCATGAAGTAATAGTAACATTTGATCGGTTCGGGTTGTATCGGTTCGGTCGCGTGTAACACACACAAGCTGACACACGTATTGGATCTTATGTAGATCCAAGTACTAGAAATCGTCGCCATTGCCGGTGATATGGTGTAAAAGTTCCATTGTTATAAGACAAGTATTCGTTAAATATTAGTAGTCACAATTGGGTTGTTGATAATTGTAAAATGTTAGGTTAATTTGATTTGGAATAGTATTTGTTGCCGTGATATCGTTGAGTTTAATCTTTGTGGTTGAGCAATGGCAACCGTGTTAAGGGTACCTTAACATCACACGACATACGAGAAGGAATTCACACACACAGCAGCTTTAGTCGCACGACATGACCAGCGGCACAACTCAACACTCCATTCGCACGAATCAACCCTCATTCGTACGAATCAGCTTCATTCGTACGATTGAGCCTTCATTTGTACGACTGGAATTCAGTCGTACCACAAAGCATTCATTCGCACGACTCAACCTCCATACACATGAATCAACCTTCATTCATACGAATCAGCTTCATTTGTACGACTGAACTCCATTCATGCGAATCAGCTTCATTCGTACGACTGAAATCCATTCGTACGATTGGCCTTTAGTCGTGCGATACACGCACAATCGCACACATCCATTCGTTCGCATGACTCAATCGCACTCAACATTCATCCGCATTGACTCAATCGTACGCACTCATTCAATCGCCCGACTTAGTCGCATGACATACCTAGTTGCACAACTCAAATGCCCAAAAGACTCAGTCGCACGACCCAGTCGCACGACTCACCCAGTCGCACGACTTAGTCGCATGACAGACCCAGTCGCCAGAATGGCATATTTGCGACAGCAGAAGTGCAGAGCAGCCTCTGGCTGCTCCGTGCACGCAGAAAGACAACACACGCAAAAAGACATCGCTACAGAAACACACCACAAGGACTTCCAGAAATACTCTACTAACATACACAAACAAGAAGAACACGCAGAAAGACATCACACACACCCACGCGACCACATGTATTTGGGTTGGACCCGAACACCCGAAACCCTAAGTGGACAACAGTGAAAAAGAAAGAAAAGGAACGACCAAGGTCGTCTACCTGCAAAAATGTAGTAGACTCGATTATAGTCGAAGTCTAGACAACGAAAACGGGACCAAACGGGGCGGTTTTGGTGCAAGGAAGGAGGTGAAAGAGTGAAGAAGAAGAATGAAGAAGAAGATGAAAAATGGGGCTAGGACTGAAAAATGGGGTTTATATACCCAGCCCAAGTTTGGAAAATAGCACATTTAGTCCTTGCACTTAAATCCCCGAATTCCTAAATTTGTTTCGGTTGAAAACGACTTTAATAGGTTAGTTATATTGATGATAAGAATGTATTTAATGATAATTGATAACTTAAAAATGGGTTTATTAATGACAACAATTCTATATAAAAACGATGGTGAAATTTGTAAAAGTTTTTAGCATAATATACGATTCGACGATAGCACAAGCATAAAGATGATAAAGTAAGTACAATACCCACACGAATAGTTTATAAGGATGAGGTATGAACGATCAAAGAAAAGTTAACAAAAACCATGTTAATTGATGGACCTTGAGGTGACGGATGTCACAAGAGAGGCACAAACAACAATAAATTCAAGAATACCTAGGTTATGCTTATCCTCAGGTCAGTGCCATCGCAAAGCAGAGAAGCACACAACCTATCTTCTTGTTAGAGCATTTATTTTTCTTTTTGCACATAACGCACCAACAACATTTGTCATTAGCTTGATTGCGCTTAACATTTTTTTCGTGCTTTGCTCTTTTTATGGTTATCCGCACACATTTATGGCATTTATTTGCTCATCACCATTTATTGGAAATGCGTTAATTGTGTTAACCAGGAATAAGATGGGAACCCATAGCACGTTGAACAACTTAGTTTGAATTTAAATCACCAATGAGGTCTCTTCATCTATTGTGTTGAATCTACTGACACATCATATAATGGTCTAGCAACCTCTAGGTCTACTTTCTCTGTGTTACCTCAGTAGCATACTAGTTTTACTATCATTTTTCCTTTTATTTTGGTTAGACTTCTCAGATGTATACTTTGAATTTTGCATCTTAATCATTTAAATTCTTTTGAAGTCCCAAACAATTAGTTGCTTCTGTACTATCATTTTCTATAAGCGTTGAATCAGAATCACAGATTTTTTCTCATTTCTATTTGGTAGGCTGCCCTCCTCCCTCATTTTTTTGGTGTAAGCTAAATATTGGAACTAATAAGCAACTAATTTAATACTAAACTAACCTATTCTCTCCCTAAAATTCTAAAACCAAAAATATTTTTGTGTTTTTAGATTTTAATAGACAGAAAAATAAAATAAAAAAAATAATAAAAGAAAACATGTCGGACTACGCACTTTCTTCCTCCAGAATCATATCACTTTTGTTTTTCACGCCATTAACCTGTTGGAGCATATATAGTCATATATAGTGTGTCCGTCGCTTGTCGAATAGTCTAGGCTTAATGTTATACACCTGATATGTTGTAAACACATAAAACTGGGTCATTCGCAGGAGCATATGCGAATGAGACTCAGTCGTACGACTGAGCCATGCTAATGGACCAGCCGTGCGACTGAGAGATGCGATTGGGACATTCGTAAGACTGAACCATAAGTATGGTCCAGTCGTATGATTGAACCATACGCATGGTCCAGTCGTACGATTGAACCATACGCATGGTCCAGTCGTACGATTGAACCATACGCATGGTCCAGTCGTACGATTGAACCATACGCATGGTCCACTCGCACGAATGGGCCCAGTCACATCTAATATGGGCCGAGGCCTATATATATACCAGTTTCAATGTGTAGAAGTGCAGGAGATAGGAGTCTGCCCAGAGCCTAGGGCTGCCGGATGTGAGGGGAGATCATGCTCGATCTTCCCCTTGCCAAGACTCTTGATTCTTATGTTGTAACGAACTTGTAATCGTTAGGTTTTACCAATGAAACCATTCAATTATAGTTTTTGTTATTGTTTGACTTTTGGTTTGTGCTGTTGTTTATCCTTCCGTCAAGAACATGCTTGGATGTTTATCGATCCGGCGAAAAACCGACTTAACAATTGGTATCAGAGCCGGTTACTGCTGGAATGATCTAACAATCATTCTAGCAACCCGAGCTCTTGATTTCTGGATTGAATTTCAGATCTTGACGTTAAACCCACTTCGTGTTCTTCGTGTTTTGCTCAGATCTTGTTACGTGTGTTTCTTCTATGTTGAAATCGAATTCGAAACCACGTTCCTGTCACCCTTTCGAATCTGATGATGTCTACTTTGTTTCGGTTCATGTTGAATTCGTCAACACAATAGAGTGGTTAACACAATAGAGTGGTTAACATAATCTTTGGGAAAGAACACCTCACCTACTTCATCATCCAGCTGAAGATGAGTGTTAATGGTGGGCAGAGTGATGAAGACGGTTCTCCCCTGCACTATGGCAGACAGTGCCTTCTCCCCATCTATAACGACCTCTTGGTAGGTCTTCCAGAATGCAAGTAGATGATCCTCATACAGTGTAGGATCAATGGTTACGGAGGTGAAGTAGTTGGATAGAGTTAAGAAACGACAAACTTCTGAGAAATAAGGATCTTTCTCAGAGTGTTACAGAGCAACCTGGTTGTGTTGCCTGTGTAACTACATGGAGAAGTTCGGTTCATTTCTATGATTAAGGTTGGCCATTTTAAAGAAGCTTAAGGATGAAGAAAGATAAGCAAAGGTAATTTCAGAGAGAAATTTGGGGTTTAGGTTTGGAGGAAAGAAGAAGATGATAGAAAGAGGGGGAACCATTGAGTTTATATGTGAAAAGGATTTAATACAAAGTTAATAAAAAAGGATAAACTTTGAAATCCAGATGTCGGTCTCACCTTTGAAAATGTAGTTTGCTTTTGCTCAAAAGATAGTTTTTTTGGAAGTCAAAAAGCTTCCGAAGGTAAATTATCTTCGGATGTTTTAATGAAAAAGCTTTCGAAGCTAAAATGACTTCGGAAGATTTTCCTAAGAGTTGTGAAAAATTTGCTTCGGAAGAAAAACTAAAACTGGATTGCTTTGTTCAAAGGAACAAAGCTTCTGAGAGTTAATTTTGTTTCGGAAGAATACAGTCCTTCAGAACATATAAGTGTCTGGGACAAGTATTAAGCTTTGGAAGATATTTTACAAATTTCTTAGACAGTTATTTGTTTTGAAGGTATGATTTTTCTTTCGAAGATAATAGCATACCTTCCAAAGGATCAAAACTTTCAAAAATCTAAGGAAAGTCTTCAAAAGATTTTCTTCTAAAGAAAACAAGAGCTTATGAAAGTGATGAACTAGACAACTTAGGACACAAAGATTTTTAAGAATAGTAAGAATTAGTTTTAAGAAAAACCTACTCAAAGTTTATCATCCCAATAGCTAATATACGATATTTAAATCTCTGTTCATCAAAGCTTTTGTATACACATCAACATATTGTTCATTTGTGTGGACTTTGACTAGTTTAATTAATCCCTTTTCAAAATTATCTCTTATTAAATGATACCTTATGTTGATGTGTTTGGTCCTTGAGTATTGCACAAGATTCTCTGTGACAAAGATAACACTGTTGTTGTCTATGTGAATGGGAGTCTCCTTAAAGTTTAATCCATAGTCAAGCATCTGATTCTGAATCCATAGCACTTGAGCACAGCAGCTTGCAGCAGCAGTGTATTCAGCTTCAACAGTTGATACAGAGACATAGGATTGAATCTTACATTGCCATGAGACAACCCTTCCACCAAGAACTAACATCCTCCAGATGTTGACTTTGCAGTCATGTTGCAACCACCATAATCACTATATGTATAAGCATACAAATTGAAATTAGAATTTTTAGGATACCAAAGACCAAGTGTTGAAGCACCTTTGAGGTATCTTAGAATCATTTTGACAGTGATAAGGTGAGACATCTTAGGGTTGGCTTGAACTCTTGCACAGATAGATGTAGCAAACATGATATTAGGCCTGCTAGCAGTAAGATACATAACAGACCCAATCATAGCCCTGTAAAGGTGTTCATCCACACACTCCCCCTCAAGATCAGGACCAAGGGAGTGATTTCTTTCTATCGGTGTCTTAGCAATCTTACAATCAGTCATGTTGAATCTCTTAAGTATGTCTTGAACATACTTGGACTGACTAATGAAGATTCCATCTTCAACTTGCTTCACTTGAATACCTAGAAAGAAATTGAGTTCACCCATGGCTCTCATTTCAAATCTGTCCTTCATGATCTTCTCAAAGTCCTTGTAGAGCTTTGGATTAGTTGAACCAAAGATGATGTCATCCACATATACTTAAACTAGCATTAAGTCATTTCCTTGTCCTTTGATGAAGAGAGTTCCATCTATAGTACACATTGTGTATCTATGTTTGTAGAGATACTGAAATAGGGTCTCATACCACTTATTGGGTCCATAAAGAGCTTTGTCAAGCTTGTAGACATAATCAGGATGATCAGGATCTGCAAAACTCGATGGTTGTTTAACACATACCTTTTCATCGATCACTCCATAAAGAAAAGCACACTTGACATCAAGTTGATAGACCTTGAAGTTCTTGGATGCAGCAAATGCCAAGATTATCCTAACAGCTTCAAGTCTTGTTATAGGAGCAAAGACATCAGTGTAGTCAATCCCTTCTTCTTGTGTGTATCCTTGAACAACTAGTCTAGCTTTATTTTTTATGACAATGCCTCTATCATCCTTATTGTTCCTAAACACCCATTTGGTTCCGATAGTAGTCTTCACATGAGGAAGAGGACAAAGATTCCAAACTTTCTGTCTTTTGAATTGAAGCAACTCCTGTTGCATAGCTTCAACCCAACTTCCATCCTTTAGAGCCTCATCAATTTTCTTTGGCTCTATCTAGGATAAGAAACAAGAGTGAAGACAAACATTTGCTTCATGGGTTTGTCCTCTTGTTCTTACCCCTGTGTCAACATCTCTAATGATTTTTATGGTGGAGTGAGACTTGTGGATCCTTAGCTGAGGGATCACAGCAAGTTGCTGAGAGAGATATAAATTAGAGAAATTTAGATCTGGCATGGATGTTTCTCTCACCACATCAACAAACTTACCAAGAGAGACTTAATCCAATGAGCGTGTGACATCATTGATGTTGTCATCTACGGAGTGGTTATCAGCATCAAGAAATTCCTGATCACTGTCACCACCTCCATTATTTTCTTCTACATTTGAAGTGTCTTTATCTGGTTGTGGAGCCTTTGAGCTGGAATTTGAAGGCATCCCAGATGTATCAGCCGAGTTTGTCATTGTGGTGCTGATAGAAACTTCATTTGCAGATATTGTTACAACTGGAGCTGAAGATGTATTACATTCTTAGCTCAAATCATGGTCAGGATCACCTGTTGATAAGATATTTGCAGATCTTGAAACAGTCTAACAAGATTTGTTAAAACAATTGGTAACTAAATCAAGATCAAATAGCCAATCAGGACCAGAACCAGCCACACAGGGTGTGTGTTCATTGAAAGTCACATTGGCTAACTCCTCAACAATTCTATTCTAAGATTGTATACTCTATAATCCTTAGCTTGGGAAGAGTATCCAATAAAGTGTCCATCATCTGAATTCTCAGCAAATGTGGCAATTTGATCTTTGGTATTCAAGATGGTGCAAAGACATCCAAATGACCTGAGAAAAACAATGAAAGGTTTTCTCTTGTGCCAAAGTTCATAAGGAGTCTTGCCATGAGTCTTAACTACTAAAACTCTGTTTTGCACATAGCAGGCAGTGTTGAATGCCTCTGCCGATAAGCTGATGGGCAGCTTAGAGTCAGACAACATGGTTCTTGCAGCTTCAATCAGTGTTCTGTTTCTCCTCTCTACAATACCATTTTCTAAGGAGGCCTCAGAGCATTGTATTGTCTTGTAATACCCTTTTCATCACAAAATGCATCAAGGATTTGGTTCTTGAATTCAGTTCCTTAATCATATCCTATGGTTTTGACCTTGTGATCAGATTGATTCTCAATCTTTAGGATGAAATTCTTCAGAATCTTAGGGGTCTCATCTTTAGTTCTAAGAAAGAAAACCCAAGTGAATCTTGTAAAGTCATCTGTGATCACTAAACAATAAGAGGTCCTTGCTAAACTCATTACATTGGTGGGGCCAAAGAGATCCATATGTAGCAAGTGTAGGGGTGTAGTGATGGAGTTTCTTTCCTTAGGCTTATGAGATACCCTATGTTGCTTCGCTTTCAGGCATGCAACACAATGATCATCACTTGTAAACTCTTTATTTGGCATTCTAGTTACCAAATCATTCTTAATCAGTTTATTCATGTTTTTAAAGTTTACATGGCACATTCTTTTATGCCATAGGAAAGACTCTATCACTATTGGCTTTAGATAGAAAGCATGAAACTTCTCCAGAGGGAGATGTTTCTTGCAAGTCCATCTTATACATGTTCCCTTTCCTGGGGGCTTTAAGTAGAATATGCTCATGATGAATGACCACCCCGAGCTTGAGAACAATGCCCTCATGCTCAATAAAGAGCATGTTATGACTCTAATCACAAATTTGGGATACACTCAGAAGATTGTACCCAAGCTCCTTGACAAAGTTTACCTTTTCAATACTGAGCTTACCATTTGTGACCTTGCCCTTCCAGAAATGTAACCACCTTCATCTCCTCCAAAAGCATCTAGCCCTCCATCAATCCTTTAAAAGTTCTGGAGTAATGACCTATTGCCTATCATGTGCCTGGAATGACCACTGTTAATGATCCAGACATTCTTGTTTGTCTTGAGCTGTCCCTGCACAATGAAAATGATTAGTTATATTTGAAAACCCAAGCCTTACTTGTCTTGGGCTATGAGAATCTCGAGCTGTTGTTGATGTAGAACATCCCGTCACTTGGTCTTTCTTTAACTTCCACACCACCTTTGGAAGTTTGGACTTGACCTACAACACTTTGGAAGCTTTTAAGACTTCGGAAGTTTTGATGACCGGACCTTCGGAAGATTCTACAAACTCTACAACAGACTTCAGTGCTTCGGAAGTATTCATTCCTTCTGAGACCAAATTTTTTTCCTAAGGCATTTATCCACTTGCCTTCTTCTTAGTTTTGGAGCATCCAAAGGAAACAAATTTTCCTTCTGAAGCTTGAATCTTCTTGGAACTCTTGGAAGTCTTTGTCTTGGTCATGTGAAGAGTACCTATAGGATTGTATGGAAAATCTTTAGCAAGATGAGTAGTACTTTCACACATGACACACTCCATTTTCTTCTTCCTAAGAGTCTTCTACTGAGAACAAGACTGACTTTGATCACATCCCTTCTCCACCTTCATCTTTGTAGGTGCTGAGGTAGTCCTTTTGGGCTAAGCACTGTTCTTGGAGTTGGATGGTCCAGGCTATGTAGCAGTGGTACACAATAGATCAGCCTTCTTCTTGGTACTGAGATGATTTGAATATGAACCAGAACTCTTGATAGTAGAGTTTAGGTTGATGTCTTCAGTCTTCACTACTTCAAACCCTGCAGAGATAAAAACTTGTTTCTGCTTAGAGTCAAACGTAGCCTTGATCTCTTGAGCCTTCCTAGCTTTTCTTTTGTTTTTTTCTGATCAAGTTCTTTCTCATTGACTTGGTCATCACAGTCTTCTTCTTCTCCTCAGAAGGATAGTGGCCCTTCTTAGAATCCTCCTTCACTCTTCTCAGAGAAATTCTTCACTATCACTTCTTCATCCTCTTCACTTAAAGAGTCTTTGAGAGGAAGCTCATCTTCACAAGTTTGACACCTACGTGATCTTACAGAAAAGATTATATGTGGAGGAGCTATCTCATTAGATCCCAGTCCCTGCTTGGTTTGATAACACACTTTGTTATGCAGGGATGAGGATATCATGTTCTTGAAGGTCTCTTCTCATTAGATCTTTAGTTTGTAATCACTTTCAAACTTTCTAAAATCAGCTTTTAGGATGTTTAAGGACTCAAGATCAGATTTCATTTCTAAGTTTTAGGACTTATATCTGTTAACTTAAGCAATGCATTCAGGGGTACAGAGATGTTCCAATACCTTGACTTCATCATGATCTGCCATCAATGTTGTTTTGGAGAAGCATCTTCCACCTGAAAGCTCCAACCAAAGCCTACTTTTTCAATAGCAACAACAGCTTGCTACTTTGGCTTCTCATTCTGTGCAACCTTGTCAGTGTAGTTTGATCTGGATTTTGCTTGGCCACCATCTGTTCTTGGTGCCTTACACTCCCTGGCAAAGTGACCCATCAAGTTACAGTTGTAACACTTGACTTTGCTTTTATCCAGTCCAAACTTTCCACTGGTTGCATTGCTAGGGAACTTCCTTCCAGTCTGCTTGTAGAACTTCTTGGCTCTATGAGTAAGAAGAGCCATCTACTGGACTATTTCCATGCACTTCAGATCATCTGGATGGATAAAGTCCATGTCTTCAAGGGTGAAAAGAGAGCTACCACAACTTTCATAAGAAGACACAAAAGCTTGAGAAGAACTTGTCTTTTGGAATGGGCTTCCTTGTGTGTAGTTCTCCCGTGGTTTCTCAGGGAAGGTGATGAAAGGACCCTTTTGTGAGTTGTCAGGGTAGCATAAGAGATGATGTTGGGGTTCTATGCTATCCCTTATAACCACATGAAAGGCTAAACCCATTTGATTGTTGGAGTTTCCAGATGAACCTTGCATGTTCATCTCCATCTAGTAGCCACTGAGAATCCCATATAACTCAGTCAGAGTGAGAGTTTTTAGATTCTGAGTTCTCTTGATAACCACACAGTAGTGTGTCCATTGCGTAGGAAGTGAGGACATGAACTTCCTTACAATGTCTCTATTTACAAGAGTAACTCCTCCATCCATTAGGGTATCCACAATATCAACATGGCTGAAGTATTGTTGAGTCATGGCTTCACCTGTTTTTCAAACTGCTGCTTCAGGAGATCCTTCTTGTTTTCCTTTGCTTCAGAGGAACACTCATACATTAGTTTCAATGCATCCCACAACTTCTTAGCTTTTTTGTATTTCTTGAAATCTCTATATACAGAGTTTGGAAGAGCAGTATGAAGGGCTGTCGTGGCTATCTAGTCAATCTCTACTCTCTTTTTATCTTCATCTGAGTAGTTAGGACAACCGTGGGGATCATACCACCACCAGTAGCAGAGGGGGTGCTTGGTATGTAAGGTCTATTTTCAATAAACTCCAATATTCTTAAGTCTAGAGACCTGATCAAACCTTCCATTCTTTGGACCCATGTGTCAAAGTCATCAAGAGTGATCAGTGGGGACTTGTTCATGGTTCCAGTTTTCATATCAGTTTTGAAAATGGCTGCCATTGAAAAGTTAAATATTTTGTGTGTGAGAGGGATTTAAAGATGGTGAAATCTTATATGAAGAGCCTTGAATGCTTTGATACCAAATGCTGGACCGGTGAAGGGTGGTCACTTACAACACAACAACACAATGACGAGATTAACTTGACTAATCAAACAGTGAAACTAGATTAACCACAAGAAATGATACTAAGAACACAAGTAAATAAGAGACAGAACAAAACACGCAAGGAGATGGTTTTCAAAATTGCAGTATATTGCCTTCTCATGTTCTATTACAAGTTTTACAAAGCATAAAGGAAAGTTACAAGTACTTGAGATTGCCTTTTGACTTGTGACTATTAATTAGATCCTACAACTCGCCATACTTTGAAAGCTAGCTGGATACAATTGACTAGACACAAATAAAATCAATTGTAGAGTCAAAAGGTAGATTTCCTTTTGACTTGTGACTATGACATGCCATAGCTCACATCCTCATATATTACAAAAAGGATAAAGTACATGAAGTTGAAAGTTACAGACTCAAGACCTCAATGTACAGTTACTAAAAGCATGGACCTTTTCACCAACTCATGTAAGTTGGTGACTTTACAGAGTTGCAGCGGAAAGGGGTCCTACTTTATGTAAAGTACATCAAATAAAGCATTGTACTAAAAGTCTATGGAAGAAATCTGTCTTCAAGTGTTGGCTTCAAAAGACTTTGTCTCTGAAGCTTCGGAAGACCACATCTTTGGCTTCGGAAGATATTAGTCTTGGCTTCGGAAGATTTCACACTTAGAATATTTCTGTTGCTAATATGAAACTTCCGAAGAATTCTTCTTCAATGCACTTGTGCATGCATGCAGGAGAATTTAAGTGTTTGAGTTGCATTAGCCTTAACATATAATCTTTACAGTTTTCATCAAGAGAACAAAAACCTGAACACACTCACAATGACTGAGCTATACGGTATTCTAGATGGATACCGTGTAGAGATGGAAAACAAGAGTGGCTGTCATGGAAGCAGACCTTCAAGCCTTTCCGCTAGCAACGCTCTCATGGTTGCTGAAGGCTCAAGACACCCTCAACCTTAGTAGTACCCGATATACTCACATCAGTCATCAACCTCTTTTGGGCCTTGCATCACATTCCCTAAGACCCTAAGGTCTCAACAGGCTCAGCCTAGTCCCTTTTAGGATAGTTATGCTTTTGTCTCAAGGAGTGGACAATCTAATGATTTTCAGGTTTGTTTTGAAGATCTAGAGTGTTTCAGCCCATACGATGTGGAATACATGGACATAGTCCAAGAAATGGCTTTGTTAACCTACAGGGCAAAGATGTTCTTCAAAAGAATTTGAAGGAAGTTCCCACAAAACCCAATAAGCAGCAAGTTCGGGTTTGACAAAGCAAAGGTCAAATGTTACAACTGTAACCTATTGGGCCATTTTGCAAGGGAATGCTACGCTCCCAAATCAAACTCGGTATCTGCTCATGCCTCCTCACATCCTTCAACATCAAAAGCTACTGGAAAATCAACTGAAACTGCTGTTGTGGCATAAGAAGTTGATTGGAGATTTATGTTACAAGATGTCATCCCTGCTTAGGCACTCATGGCTAGAACAAAAAACTCTAAGGTATATGATCATCTCTGTACTACAGCCTGTATTGCTAAGGTTAAAATGTACCACGACTATAACATCGAAATTAATATGATATTGAGTCCTTAAACATCTTAAAAGCTGATTTTAAAAAGGTTGAATCTGACTATCAACACAAAACTAAGGAGTTAGAGAAAACAATATCTTCTTTAAAACATGAGCACACCATTACAAGACTCAAATCAAAGATTTAATATCCAAGTTAACTAAGGCTTAAGCCAAGCTAGTAATAGCTGAGGCTCAAGAAAGGAAGTATGCTATTTCTGAGCAAAACTTCCAAGCCATTCTTGCATCATCCCCCTACTCCAAAATTTGTTATCATGTCAAAAGTGGGTTAAGGACCAATGAGATTGCGTCACCACACTCTTATAAGTCTATTAGACAACCAAGGTGTGGTACTGAAGAGCAAAAGGTCGCATCTGCTAACCCATCTTCACTTGAGTTAAAGAATGATGTAACAATGGAGATGACCACAGGGAAGGAACAAGTAAATCAACCTATTTCTACTTGTGATGATCAACCCCTATCCACCAATGCTAGAAGAAACCGGGCAAAGGCAGCCAGAAAAACTACCTAGGAATTAGCTAAATCTAAGTAGAAGATTGACCCAAAGCAAAAGGGTGTTTTCATTTCAACTAGATTCCAGGTGGTAGGCACTTTTGATTCAGGAAAGGAGTGTAGTACCAACACTGCTATCCTGCCAAAGGATTAGAAGTCAAAAGGGAAGGTTGTAGAGGAAGACAAGAAGATTAAGAAAGCTCAACCCTCAAAATCCCCAAAGATTAACATTACATGCATAATGTGTTATCTACAAAACCACTTGGCTAAAGATTGTTATTACAATCCAGCAAGCACACACTGTGCATATAATATTAAAAAGGAAGCAACCAAGGAAGGATTCACATTTGGACATTATCACATGTCAAGTGATGAGAAAAAGGAAATCTAGTTTCCGAAGCTAAGTTTCTTTCGGAAGAAACTTATTCTTCCAAAAGGAAAATGGCTTTGGAAGTTAAGCAAAGGAAAGCTCAAAAGAACAAAAGAGCCTTCTCAAAACCTTCTTAAAAGAAGGCTACTTCGGAAGAGAAGGTAGTGAATGCTTCTTCCGAAAACAAAGAAACTTCAGAAGAAAGTCATGCTGCTCAAGCTTCAACAAGCTCATATAAACTGACCAACCATGGGATGGAATGGAAGATTAGACAAGATGCTGCAGCCATGCCTTTTTCTTCAAAGACATCAATTGAACCCTATACCATTCATTTTTGTTTAATTATGTCATCATCCACAGAAAAACTCAAGACCAGCTAGGCTTGGGTTTCCAATCAAAACTAACTTTTCACCTTATGTGTCGGGACATTCACAAGACAAGAACAATAATGTCTAGATAGTGGACAGTGGATGCTCCAAGCACATGATCGGGAACAGATCTCTACTTCAACAATTTCTACATTTTGATGGAGGTCCTGTTCAATTTGGAGGTGAGACCGGAAGATACATTTCAGGTAGAGGAAGTGTATCTAATGGCTTGTTAAGATTCAACAAAGTGAACTTTATCAAGCAGATTTAACACAATCTCCTAAGTGTTTCTTAATTTTGTAATCAAAAGCATCAAATGCTCTTCACCGAATATGAGTGCATCATCCTCAAACCTGGGTTGACAATTCCTCAGGAATTGGTGCTTCTTAGATCTCCCAGGAAAGGGGATATGTACAAGCTGGATATGAACATTGCTTCCCCATTAGGTGAAGTATCATGCTTTCTTTCCAAAGCTGATGTTGATGAGTCTGCCTTATGGCATAAGCGTATGTGTCATGTAAATTTTAAAACAATGAATAAATTGGTTAAAAATAACTTGGTACATGGTGTGCCCAAAAAGGAATTTTTCTGTAGAGACAACTATGTAACTTTCCTGAAAGGAATGAAACATAGAGTCTCTCACAAATCCAAAGAGGTTAACTCTATCATCACCCCATTACAGTTATTGCACATGGATTTATTTGATCCAATAAGTATAATGAGCATTAGAAGGAAATCATATTGCCTTGTGATAGTTGATGATTTTACAAGATTTACATGGGTATTCTTTTAAAGAACTAAGGATGAAACTGCAAAAACATTAAAATCTTTTATTCTTAAAATCAAAAATCAAAGTGATCACAAGGTAAAGATAATAGGAGTGATCAAGGGATTGAGTTTAAGAATCAAGTTCTTGACTCATTCTGTAACTCAAAAGGGATTACCAGACAATTTAGTGCTCCTAGAACTCCTCAACAAAATGGTGTTGCTGAGAAACAGGAGACAAATTGAGGCTGCTAGGACCATGTTAGCTGATTTAAAACTACCTCCAACATTCTAGGAAGGGGCAATCAGCACTACATGCTATGTGCAGAATAGGGTCCTCATTGTCAAGCGACATGGAAACACCCCTTATGAGCTATGGAATAAAAGGTTACCGTTCATTGGCTTTCTATGGTCTTTTGGCAACAGGTGTACCATACTTAACACAAAGGAGAACTTGGCAAAATTGTTGAGAAGTCGGATGATGCTATCTTTTTTGGATATTCCTCCACCTCTATTGCTTATAGAGTTTATAACATCAAAAATCAGCAATTTAAGGAATCATCCTGTAGATTCATGATGTTCCTAGTTTAAGTGCTTAAATGTAAAAGTCTTTCATGTCTTACATATGTGTAATGTGTTGATGTAATGAATTATATATATGCTTTGATGTTTATTTATCTTTGATTCATATGTATGAACTTCTTATATAGGTTTAAGGTTGTTGCACATAGTTCTTAGTCAACAATGATTAAATAATGTGTTCAACCTAGTGGGTGATTATTCATGCTAATGGACCATACTTATGGACCATACGGATGAATATATCATGCTTATGGAACAGTGGCACGACTGAACTAGGAGACTGGATCAGTCGTATGATTTAGACATAAGATTGAACTAATCGCACGACTGAGCCTTTAGTGGTGCGTATGAATCAATCCCATGAGTCAGTCGCATGACCGAACCATGCTAATGGTTCGGTCGTATGAATGGAAACTGCATACCTATAAATACCACTTAATTCGTTGAAAAACATATCACTTGGAGAGATACTTCGAATACGTATAAACCCTAGCCATCCAGAGTGTCAAAGATAGCCTGTCCAACTTCATAGTTCGATCTTGATCGATCCCTACTCGATCTTAACATTTAGTTCATTCTTATATCGATCAGGTTATCGTTCTCACTGATTGGATCACAAATCAAATAGGATTCTGCACTATTTGATCTGGTTAAACACAGGATCTGTTAGTATTCCATACGTACACGGTCCTAACCCAACAAGTGCTATCAGAGCTTTGGCTCATCATTTTGCGTTGGATTAGATTAGTTTTGGTGTTAAAAACCTATGTTTTAATCAAAAGAGTCACCACTTTGCTTTAAAAGGCATTTTTGATGTTTTCAGGCATTGAAGTCTTTGTTTTTTATTATACAGCAGATTAGGGTTCCTGGGAAAATCGTATTTTGTGTCAAAGTGTCAAAAAAATCAATTTTACAAACATTGCAGCCTTCAATCGCATGATTAGTCCATTCGTACGATTGAACTCAATCTATATGCCATCCGCACGATCGAACTCATTCGTATCCCTCATTCGCACGACTGTACAACTCTAGTCGTTTGATTCCAATCGTCTTGTTCTACGCACAACTGAATCCAATCGCACGATTGAATTAATTCGCATACTTCATTCGCACGAGTGATCCATAATCATAGCCCATTCGCATGAGTGAAACTTTCATGTTCTAAAAGAACCAAGTTTAAAGCAATGGAAGACCAATTTGCAGCATCTACTCACAGAAAGGACTCCCGCATCCAGAACCTTCTACTTTTGGAGAATGAGATTGGAAATCATAATAAACTGCCAAAGCTGTTAACGTTAGATGAATATCCATAGTGGAAATTTTGATTTGAGATCTATTTAAATAGAGTTGACCCAAATCTTTGGACATCCATTTAGACTAGTTATACGGTACCAGTCAGTGCTAATGGAGTCAAGTTGACTTTGGGAGGATTGAGTGAAGCTCAGAAGATTCTGTTCAGTGTTGAGAAGAAAGTATATGCCTTGTTGACTCAGTCAATACCTAAGGGCATTTTTCATCAGTTCTCTGAGAACAAGCAGGCTAAAAACTTATGGGAGGCATTGGAGAAGAGATATGATGAAACGCGACTCTTAAAGCACTGAAGGCTAAAGTTCTAAAAAAGGAATTTAATAATTTCTCTTCGATAGGGAATGAGAGCTTGGATGATATTATGGACAGATTCTATCATCTGATGAGTGAGTTTCACACTCATGGTATGACAACATCTATAGAAAAAAGTGTCAAGCTTTGCGGATGGTTTGCCGAATAAATGGGATTCATTTATGTCTAATCTGAGACAAAACGACATTCTTGTGACGTTAGACATAAAAGATTTCATCTTGAAGTTAAGGGAGGAAGAATTGCGAACGAAATACAAGTTGAAGAAAAGACCCAATGTTTAGAATCCTTCACTTTACAACTCAGTTCTGACTCCAGTTGTTTCAGGAGCACCGTTACAAACAACGTTCATGTCTAGTTCCTCTACTCCTTCCCAAACCACTGGATCAGGAACCGAAACGTTAGGTCATCTGGAACCCAATACATAGTTCCTGAGGCAAATACTACAACTCTGCATTGAAGCTAATCCTATTTTAAAATAAAATGAGTGAAGGTTCAAAGAAAATATAGAACTTTTGGGGAAACCACTAAGGGAAACTGAGGTTGTTGCCTTAAATCAATCAAATGACAAAAAGTTTGATTTAAATTCTTTGGAAGAAACAGAAAAGGAAAAAGCAGTTTAGAAGTCGAAGTTGATTCATTAAAACAAAAACTGCATAGTTTGGCAAGTTCTTCTCACATAGTTAAAAACATAGTGAAAGAACGAAATAACAGGGAGGTTTAGGTTATATGGTAGTACCAACACTGCATGAAATCCTTCTGAACACTAAATGTAGACCAATTAATAACAATCCAGTGAAGGATCATGTGGTGTCTACTCCACTGGTTAGTGATCCCGATTCTACGGGTAAACTTGTGAAATCTCACTAAACAAAAGGATATTACTTTGAAATCAAAAGAAAATATACCTATTAAGAACTTGGATGATAAAATGAAAAAGGTTAGTTTAGGATGAGGTTCACAAACGTCTATTTCAAACCCCAAACTGACTAATCCAATTAACCACAAACATGTTAATCATGAAAGTCCAAATAAAATGAAAGTAAAAGATGTTCAACATGTTAAAACAATAAATTTTGTTAAAGAAGGTGAAACATCTAAAAGAGAAGTGAAACAACCCAACCAGACACATCACACCCCTACCAAACTCAACCCCACATCAAAAATTTACTCAATTTGTAGAACGGAGATCATGCTACAATTGTGAAAAACGAGGACATATCTCTCCTAATTGTCCTTATTATTAGACACCCAAAAAGAAAATTGAACTTTTTGATGAAAAACCAAGATTTACTAAAATTAGATCTAATACTCCACCTAAGAGTATTAGTGAACCTAAAGTTCAAACCATAAGCCAGTCATCTATTTACCATAAACAGGCCTTACATAAAACAGGTTTATGGAATGAAAAATCAAGTATAGAGTCTGATAGTGAGGAAAATAAGAAGAAAGGTATGCCCTAATCTTCTAAGGGTCAGTGGGTTGAGTTCATGATGTGTGATTCCTCTGGGTCACCCAAGCCAGTTAAGGCTTGGGTCCCAAACCTGAACTAATAAATTTCTTTGAATGTGTAGGGTGTCCGCTACAGCGCTATCACTAATACCTGGATTATTGATAGTGGGGCGTCCATGCACATGACCCGGAATTTGTCTCTCCTTTTCAATGTCAAAAAAAGTAAAGGGGGACATGTATCATTCGCTGGAATCAAAGGAGGTTACATCACCGCTCAACGCGAAGTGGGAAACGAGAAAGTGAAGTTTGCAAGGTCAACTATGTTCAATAACTATAGAACAACTTGCTTTCAGTCTCTGAGATCTATGATGAAGGATTCAAAGTTGTGTTTGACAACAAGAAGTGCTACATGTTGAAAAAGGATTATGTTATTGAGGAGGATAAAGTTCTAATGTCAGCTTCAAGATATAATGATTTATATGTCTTGGATCTATCAAAAGCCTCCACGAATAAGCACACTGTTCAATGCTTCTTATCAAAGGAAACAAAGAGAGATTCAGTCTCCTGGAGTCGGAGAATGGGACACATTAATCCTAGGAAGATGAATCATCTGGTACAAAATAATTTATTGAATGGAGTAACTGTTAAAAATTTCCAGCTTCTGGATTTTTGCATAACATGTATGAAAGGGAAACAGACCAAGAAGTCTCACAAGGCAAAGAAAGTTAATTCTATCGATATTCCTCTCGAGCTTCTACACATGGATCTATTTGGTCCCGTAAGTACAAAGACATTGCTGAGATCTGTACTGCTTTGTTGTAACTAATGATTACTCAAGATTCTCTTGGGTGATGTTTTTGATTTCCAAATCAGAGACTTTTGAATCATTCAAACATCTAGTAACTACTTTGGAATCACTCTACAAACTGAATGTAAGGCAGATTCGATCAGACAATGGCACAAAGTTCAAGAATCAGTGGATGGAGGCATACTATAGAAAGAAAGGAATTTTACATCAAGTTACTTCTGCCTACACTTCACAGATGAATGGGGTTGCTGAAAGGAAAATTAGGAGCTTGATAGAAACAGATAGGACAATGCTAGCCGACTCTAAACTGCGTATTCAATTTTGGAATGAGGTAGTGGCTAATGCATGTTACAGGCTCAATTGATTCTTAGTGGTCAAACGACATGGGAAAAAATTTTATGAATTACTCCGGCGGACGTAAACCCAACTTGGAGTATCTCGAACCGTTTTGCGCATTGTGCATGTTGTTAAAGAAAATTCAGACTGGGAAGTTTAGTGAGAAGGCAGAAGAAGGTATCTTTCTTGATACAGCATACTAGAGAAGAGAGTTTATAATAACTCAACGGGTTAGATAGAAGTGTGGTGCAATGTTGATGTTCAAAGATACACCACCCCTTGCAGGAAAAGTACCCTTCTTCTTCTTTGACTATGATGGATCTTATAAATCTTGCAATCTAGCGTCTTCTCATCCTGATGACGAGTTGTCTGTTACGATGATGTATGATGTTCTTAACACTCCACTACCAGACTCAACATCAATGGCTCCATTAGATGATACTTCTAGTCCTTTAGGGGGAGAGCTTGAAGTAAGTGATTCTTCCTCTGATGATGAAGCAGTTAAGACTGAAAATGTGGACCAAGAGGAACAGGTTCCACCAATGAAAGTACACACGCATAAAATCTTGATGCCTTTGACACTTCTGAACCTCATACTCCAACAACTACAGATACTGAACCTGGCATTCAAAATCTGGATGCTGAGGTAGTTATTCCCACCACTCCCGAATCTTGAATTAATGTGTATCATCCCTTGGACAACATCATTGGGGATGTTCTATCGGGAGTACAGACACAAAATCAGCTATACTCAGCTGATTACGCCTCCGTCATGGAAAAAGGATATCTTCACGATGGTGTATATCCATGTTTTGTGTCTCAATTTGAGCCAAAATATGTGAGTGAAGCCTTAAATGATGAGGCATGGGTTAGTGCTATGCAAGAAGAACTCCTACAGTTCTAGAAGTTAGGAGTATGGACCCTTATGGACAGACCAAAAGGTGCTAAGGTGATTGGCACTAAATGGGTGGTGAAGTGTAAGAAAGATGACCAAGGCGTTATAATTAGAAATAAGGACTGGCTTGTGGTCAAGGGTTTTGACAAGTTGAAGGCATAGATTACAATGAAATGTTTGCACCTGTGGCACGGATGCAAGCAATTCGTATCTTTCTAGCCTATGCATCCTACATGAAGATTAAAATTTATCAACTAGATGTAAAAGTGCATTCCTGGTGAAATCTGTGAAATAGTCCACGTCAGTCAACTCAAAGGAATTGAGGATCCTTATCATCAGGACAGAGTTTATAAACAGGACAAGGCTCTTTACGGGCTCCATCAAGCCCCTAGAGCCTGGTATGAGAAACTCTCAACTCATCTAGTGAAACATGGTTTTCGTAGAGGAGTTATTGACTACACGTTATTAATCAAAGAAAAGGATGGTGATTTACTACTGGTACAGATTTATGTGGATGACATAATCTTCGGTTCCAAAAATGAAGAATTATGTAAAGAATTCGAATCTGTAATGAAAGCAGAGTCTAAGATGAGTGCCATGGGGGAGATGAAGTTCTTTCTTGGCTTACAGGTGGATCAGACACCAAAAGGATTCTTCATGCATCAGTCCAAATATGTAGGAAAATTCCTAAGTCGATTCGACATGGAGAATGCTACGGCCACCGGAACTCCACTTGCCACGAACCATGACATGTCACCAGATCGAAATGGTTATTTGGTTGATGCCAATGCGTATAGAGGAATGATCGGATCTCTAATGTACCTCACAACCTCTCATCCTGATATTATGTACGCCATGTGTCTCTATTCCAAATATAAGGAAAAACCAAAAGTAAATCATCTCATCGGAGTTAAAAGGATTTTTCGTTATCTGAAGGGTACTCCAACACTCTGTTTGTGGTATCCTCATGATGATGACTTTGAGCTTACAACGTATAGTGACTCAGACTATGGTGGTTGCAAGATGAATTACAAGTCAACATCAGCGGGATGTCAGTTCTTTAGCGGACGGTTAGTCACCTACTAGTGTAAGAAGCAGACATCAGTTGCTCTGTCAACATGCGAAGCTAAATATTGTTGTAGCACACATTGTAATATATAGTGTTTCCGTCGCTTGTCGAATAATCTAGGCTTAATGTAATACACCTGATATGTTGTAAACACATGAAACTAGGTCAATCGTAGGGGCATATGCGAATGAGACTCACTCATACGACTGAGCCATGCTAATGGACCAGTCGTGCGACTGAGAGATGCGATTGGGCCATTCGTAAGACTGAACCATAAGTATGGTCCAGTCGTACGATTGAACCATACGATGGCCCAATCGTACGAATGGGCCCAGTCGCATCTGATATAGGCTGAGGCCTATAAATACCAGTTTCATTGTGTAGAAAAGGTGACGGATTGTGCCCGGGGCCTAGGTGCTGCCGAATGAGAGGGGAGATCATGCTCGATCTCCCCTTGCCAAGAGTCTTGATTCTTATGTTGTAACGAGCTTGTAATCATTAGGTTTTATCAATGAAATCATTTTATTATAGTTCGTGTTTATTGTTTGTCTATGGTTTTTGGTTCGATTTCCTTTCGTCAAGGACATGCTTGGATGTCTACCGATCTAGCGCCTTCATAATTGGTATAAGTGTCGGATACTGCTAGAATGATCTAACAATCATTCTAGCAATCCGAGCTCTTGATTTCTGGATTGATTTCAGGTTCTTTGATGTTAAACCCACTTCATGTTCTTCATGTTTTGCTCAGATCTTGTCACGTATGTTTTTTCCTGGTTAAAATCGAACCTAAAACCACGTTCTGATCACCCCACCCATGCGAATTTTTGATGTCTATTTTGTTTCGGTTCATGTAAAATTCGTAAGATTAGTGTTTTTGGCAGCCATGGCGGCTGCAAATTTGAAAATCTACGTGCAGACCCCTTCGTGTGATTGGACCATGCTAATGGACCATTCGTGCGACTAGACTATGCTAATGGACCATTCGTGCGACTGGACCATTCATATGACTGGAATGCGACTGGACCAGTCTTATGACCAGTCATGCTACTGGACCAGTCTTATGTCCAGTCATGCTATTGGACCAGTCTTACGACCAGTGATGCTACTGGACCAGTCTTATGACTAGTCTCATAAATATATCATTTGTATCTTCCATTCACCCGAATGTGATATTTGTCCTCCATGTCATATGAATGAATGGTGTTCCAGACCAAAAAAAAGAAAAGAATCTGGAACTGCCTCGGGGACAGATTTAAGGATGAGCAAAGCACATTCATCCTGTGGTTCTTTTGTCAATAAGTTTGATGGATACCTCATTGTTCGTTGGACATCCAGAATAGATGAATGTAGTTAGAACACAAAAGAGAGAATAGAAGATGTCAGTAGTCGGTGCTGATTTTGTGGGGTAGTCAGGAGCATCTATCTATTTATGGGCCAATCAAGTTATCTCTATCCACATAGAGAGGATTCTCATTCTTAAGGGGAATCCATGTATAGAGATATTGAAAACGCAATCAAAAAATAATGATGTGAGCTGGTTTCTGATGATGAATTTGAGTGCATGCTGATTTGTTTGAGATTGTTAACTATGGATTGGAACTTTCTACCTTTTGCACAATACACCGTATGAAAATGCCAGGAGAACACAGTGTCTATATATTGAGATATGCTGAATTTGAGGGGGATTTCTACAGGTGTTAATGTTAATCAGGTTAGCATGTGTGAAGATTGGAGCAATGGAAAACTGTTCATGTTGTTATCTGGAAAAATCAGTCATATGGGGAATTATGCTGCTATGATGGTGTTCTGTGAAGTAAACGAAAGATATTGTGCCTAAATTCATTTTCAGGGATACTGTAGCAACCTGACCGATCAACAATGTTGGCTAATATGGTGTTTCATTTGATTCTATTGGAACCAGAGCAAAGATTGACTGAAGATTAGAAGTAGTGTTATCTACTATTCGCAAGCAACGTCCAAGGGGAATTTGTTGGAGCATATATTGTCATATATATTGTGTCTGTCGCTTGTCAAATAGTCTAGGCTTAATGTAATACACCTGATATGTTGTAAACACATGAAACTAGGTCATTCGCAGGGGCATATGCGAATGAGACTCAATCGTACGACTAAGCCATGCGAATGGACCAGTCGTGCGACTGAGAGATGCGATTGGGCCATTCGTAAGACTGAACCATAAGTATGGTCCAGTCATACGATTGAACCATATGCATGGCCCAACCGTACAAATGGGCCCAGTCACATTTGATATGGGCTGAGGCCTATAAATACCAGTTTCATTGTGTAGAAAAGGTGACGGATTGTGCCCGGGGCCTAGGTGCTGCCGAATGAGAGGGGAGATCATGCTCGATCTCCCCTTGCCAAGAGTCTTGATTCTTGTTGATACATGTATGTCCCTAGATCATGATATGTGATGTAATAGATCTTGTTTGGTATGATTAATGAAATGATATTGATAGTTTGTTAGTGATAATGTTTAATGTTTCATTAACGTGTCGACATTGAATTGGTTAATTAGGTTAGTGATTGCTTGAATGATTACACATAATGTTTATTAATTAATACACAATACATTCAAACTTAACATAATAAAGTTCTCATGCGAATGGCTCATGCGAATGAACCATACGCATGAATAACTTCACACGATTGACTCAGTCGCACGACTGAACCGGGAGACTGGATCAGTCGTATGATTGTAACATAGGATTGGCTCAGTCGCACGACTGAACACTCAGTCGTACGAATGAATCAACCACATGGTTCAATCGCACGACTGAACCAGACTAATGGTTCAGTCGCACGATTGAATAATACCAACCTATAAATACAACTCAATTCATGAAAAAGAGGAACTCTCGATTAATTACGATTCCAGACGTACCCTAGCCGTCCAGATGCCTCTCAATTCGTTCTCCAAGTTCATAGAACACATTAGATCGATTCCCAATCGATTTCTAACGTTAGTTTCAATTCTTGATTGATTCTTTGTGTGTTCTCACTGATTGGATCGCCAATCAAATAGGATTCCGCACTATTTGATCTGGTTTACACATTATTCACTAGGTATTTCGGTCAAATACCAGGTCCTAACAAGTGGTATCAGAGCTTTGGCTCTTGATTACGTGTGATTCAATCAAGATTGATAAAAGGTTGTGTTTTTGCACTAAAAACGCAATCTTTTGTGTCAAAAAGTGATCTTGGACGTTCCCTGCTCATCAAAGTTTGGTTTCTACGGACTTAGGCAATTCAACCTTGCGAAAGTTCGAATTTTTACGGCTAAAACACGTTTAACCAAGAAATTTTCGCATAACAACAGCTTCAGTCGCACGAGTTAGCCATTCGCACGACTGGACTCATTCGCATTGCTTAGTCGCACGATTGGACATAGTTCGTATCTCCATTCGTACGATTGAACCGTTCGGTCGCACGGTTCATACGCATCAGATTCATTCGCACGACTGAGCTAATCACTTATTTCAGCCGCACGATTGAACCAGTCGTAGAGTTCATACGCACGACTGAGTGTTCATACGCACGCCTAGTCCATTCGCACCCTTCAGTCGGCCGAGTGAAAATTGTTTATAAGACTTAAAGTTATTTACTATGGAAGATCAAATGTCAGCCTTTACTGCTGGGAAGGACTCTAGGATCCAGAACCTGCTGTTACTTGAGAGTGAGGTGGATAATCATAATAAACCACCAAAGCTTTTAACGTTAGATGAGTTTCCCCATTAGAAACAACGTTTTGAGATCTACCTCAATGGAGTGGATCCGAATCTATGGGAGGCCATCGAGATTGGATATAGTACATCGGTGGGAGCCGATGGAGTAAAGTTAACCTTAGGAGGGATGACAGATGCGCAGAAAGTCAAATATAATGCAGAGAAGAGGGTCTATGCATTGATTACATAGTCTATCCCTAAGGAGATATTCCACCAGTACTTAGAAAATAAGTAGTCCAAGAAACTATGGGATGAGCTAGAGAAGAGGTACGACGGGAATGCCTCGTTGAAGGCAATCAAGGCTAAGGAGTTAAAGAAGGAATTCGACAACTTCTCATCGATGGGAATGAGAGTTTGGATGATGTTATAGATAGATTCTACCATCTGATGAGTGAACTGCATACACATGGAGTGGCTGCTACCATGGAAGAGAAAGTTAATAATTTTGCAGACGGATTGCCTGAAAAATGGGTTTCATTCGTGTCTAATCTTAGACAGAATGGAATGCTGTCAAAACTGGATATTAATGACTTCATTCTGAAGTTGCGAGAAGAATCACTTAGAATGAAGTACAGAGCTCAGAAGTCTACGTACAATCAAAATCCAGCTTTATACAATGCCACTCCTCAAGCTAAGACATCTGGAGCACGCCTCCAGACTGCATTTGTGTCTAGCTCATCGAGTCCTACACATGCACCTGCTCCAAGTTCAGAAATGTCAGGGTCTTCTTGTACCCAATACATTGGATCTGAAGCGAATGCTACTAGACTGAAGACCGAGAACCTCGGTAATGTGACTGTGGAAGTAGCTCGAGAGCACATGGATCTATTGGCAGCAATGGTCCATTCCTATGATGAACTTGTTGCTGGAAAGATTGGAAACTGCCATTGGCAGACGAGGACTACGAGCAGGTGGACGAAATGGAGCTTGAGAGAATGGATATAATGTGGGCCTTAGCAAGTGCTGTCCGGAGGGCGAAGAAGTTTGTGAAAAAGACTGGACAGAACTTGGTTGCTACTAAGGATACCACCTTTGGCTTCGACAAGAGTAAAGTGACCTGCTTTAACTATGGGGAAAAGGGGCACTTCAAGAGAGAATGTGTGAAGCCAAAGAAGACTGGAACGGGAACCCGTTCTCATCCTTCACTCGTCTAGACAAGCAAACTACCAGTTCTACTTCCTCAAACAAGGACTCAAACGCCTTGACTGCTCATGATGATGAAGGACAGGATTGGAGCTTTAGGTTTGTCTCACCAGGGGAATCAAACATTGCAAATGTAGAAGATATTGACAGTGATTCCGCTAGTGAAGGAGATCTAGCAGTTGAGATAGCAATGTCACATAGTGAAGAAGCAACTGCAACCGAGGTCAGTTACAAGCCAAAAGTGGAGACTACCATGTCAGAGATAGAAAAGACAGAAGCAAAAGAATCAGAATCATCTGATACTGCATTGATGGCAAACGCTTCTGAATCTGCTCAGGTAAGTACTACTGACACAATGTTTAATAATCATGCTTGTTCTGATTGTGATGCCATTAGGAATAGCATAGATGCTAAATTTGCTAGGTTATTAGATCATAATGATAACTTGATAAAAGATTTGCATCTATGCACTGAGGCTAATAGGGTACTAAAACAAAATGAGCTCAGTTATAAAGAAAAGATAGACCTTTTGACTAAACAGCTTAGGGAAACCGAAGTAGTTGCCTTTAATCAAGCTAATGACATTAGGTATTATCTAAACTCCCTAGAAGACACTATGAAACAAAAGGCAGTTCTAGAAGTAGAAGTAAATTCACTAAAACAGAAACTGCATAGTTGGACTAGTTCGTCGCACATAGTCCAACACTTAGTAAAAGAAAGGAACAACGGGGAGGGACTGGGTTATAAAGTGGTTCCGCCACCACCTGAGACTTTGATGAACACTAAAACTAGACCTTTAAGTAGTAATCCCATCAAGGATCATGTAGTGTCTACTCCTCTTGTTAGTGATCCAGATTCCTTATGTTCATCTATTGACACTGGAAACAAACAAAAGGAGACCACTTCAAAGGCAAAAGGGTAAATTGCCTTGTGTTAATCTAGAAAAGAAAAAGAAAAAGAAAAGGAAACCGAGGGAGAAGGAGTGGACAGCTGATACAAGGTAGATCGTATCTGTGATACCGATTCAAACCCCTTTGGATATGATAGTACACAGGAACAACTCAAGAGGGACTTTAAAATCCTAATTTAGAATAGATGACAAAAAATTCAAAGCATAAGTCTGTGTAGTCTAAGCAATATAAAAGGGAAGATGATAGAAAAACTGGTAACTCCTAAGGTAACACAATGAGAGTAGACCTAGGGGTTGCTAGACCACAATTGATATGTCGGTAGATTCAACACAATAGATGATTAGACCAGACTAGTGATCTCAAGATCAAACTAAACTGTTCAACTGACTATGGGCTTCCATCTTATCACTGGTTAACACAATCAAAATATTCCAATAAGGGGTAATGAGCATGTAAACGCCACAAATGTGTGCGGTTGACCATAAATAGAGCAAAGCACGAAAAAAATGAAAGAAAAATGCTATCAAGCTAATGACCTATGTTGTTGGTGCATTTGGTGCAAAATAAAAGCTGCTCTAACAAGGAGATAGGTTGTGTGCCTCTCTGCTGTGCGATGGCACTGACCTGAGGATAAGCATAACCTAGATATTCTAGAATTCATTGTTGTTTGCCGCCTCTTTGCGGTGCGATGGCACTGACCTGAGGCTGGTTTCTCTATGAAAGATCTAAGAATAGTCTCTTCTTGTAACAATACCCGTAGACCGCTCAAAAGCTCCTGAGGGATGTTGATTACCATATAAGTGTGGGATCCACAAATGTTCGTTGAATTAAATAAACCAAAAACAATCACCGGTTTGAGTCAAGAGTCTGTGTATGGATTTAAGTGGACAAACATATTGACAATCATTGTGGCTGCAATTCTTGAAAGTTCAAATCAATGTGGTAATCTAAGAGCTCCAGTATGATTCCCTAAAGCTACTGATGACTCTGGATGAACACCAAGAATTGAGCATCGAAAGAGTTTGATAACAAGTCCCAAATGATTTGATGTTCCTGTATGATTACAAAATTGAATGAATTGTCCAGGTGTGGTCAATCTAAGTTGAAGCTTTCGATTCTGGAACCAAATCCCGTAGATTTCCATCTTAGGGTTTTATCCCTCACAAAAGGTTCAAAAACAAATTTTTTGTGTATTTAGTTTAAGTTCTATGTTAATCTTTGAGTGTGTGTGTCTGTCGGACTCCATCAGAAAATCAGAATAGAATTAACTCACCTAAAAGGGTCATGTCTGAGATGGCCACATGTTTTTCAAAGTTTAAAGAGTCACATCAGAGGTGACAACGTGTTTTTAAAGAGTCAGTCTGCGGTGACTGATTGGTTAAGAGCTTATAATGTTATTGTCAAAAGTTAAAAGGGTCTAAAAGTAAAATGTTCAAAATGACTGTAAACTCACTAAGTATGACCCATTCGCACGATTGTATCATAGTTATGGACCAACTATGAGAATGGCTCCCAATCGGCCGAATGGGCATGAGAATGATCCATTCGACCGAATAGAAGGGGGAGAATGAAGCAGTCGACCGACTGAGGCTCAGTCGGTCAACTGAAGATGCGAATGAAAGAGACCGAATGAGGAAGTCGACCGACTGAGACTCAGTCGGCCGACTGGAAGCGATTGACTAGGCCAATCGTACGACTGAGACTCAGTCGCCCGAATGAACTGAGCGAATGAGGCCAGTCGGCCGATTGAACTTAAGTTCAGTATTTAAGGGCATCAGTCGATCGCATGTTCCTCATCACACCAAAATCGCACTCAAATCGCATTCTTCCCGTTACTCTGCCAAAAATTGCTACAGATCCTGACTTACATTGTTGTTGAGTTTCTTACATTCGAGTGACGATTTTACAAGTACATTACTCTTGAATCTTACCAAAATCAGAAGATTAAAGAACCTACATTAGAGACACTCGATTGAATCAAGAACCAAACTGTGAAATGACCTAATCACCTACATAAACTAAGCAAAATGTTAAATTAAGTTTAATAGGTTATTAGTGACAAGTAGGCGAGTCTAATGGACCATTAAACACTGTTAAATGACTTAATTGGTCAAGATTCGACCCACAGGCGATCGAACAGTGGGGCAAGCGACTGGTCGTTCGAATGAACTCCAATCGCACGATTGAACTTGCGATTGGGTCATTCGGCCGAATGAACCACCCGAATGAGTTCAGTCGGCTGACTGAACCAATCGAAGACTCAGTCGGCAGATTGAACTCAATCGCATGTCTCAATCAACCGAATGAACTCAGTCGTACTTAAGAACAACCGAATGACTCCAGTCGCATGATTCATTCGCATGAATGAATCAGAATGGAAGTGAAACACTACACTTAGAACTGAATTCTGATGTATTATGTACTAATGATCATGTGTTTTGTGTTTCAGGAATAATGACTGACAGATGGTCTCTTAATCCAAAGCACAACATATGTGCCCATTTGGACCACACAACTCGAAACGGGGCCATGTTCTCTGAGATTATAGCCCATCCTCAAACGCTCACGGATACATAAGGCTATATCTACACCGTGCACGCCTTACAAATCACTACATCAGGCATTTTGGGAGAATGCCTCAGTGGATCGCTCTCGTGAGCCATACAGCATCCAAGCACCATTATGGGTCAAGCTATCGACATTACCGCTACTGACATCCAGAGAATCCTGAGTTTGTGGATGACTCCACTCACCCCACTAAGTTACATCCTTTGACAGTGAGAGGGTGTTTCCTCCGAATCAAGTATGCGGGGGACATTAACTCGGGGGTGCTAAATAAGAGCAACCTGTGCCCACAATACAAATATCTGGCACATGTGATTCTTAAGTGCATTGCTTCGAGAAGGTGTGGTTTCGATGAGCTATCAGATCAGATACAAAATGCCTTCGTGGCTCTGGTGCTGAACCACCCTTTCAGCTTCTCTAATATGATCTTTGCTTATTTGGTAGAGAACATTGAAAGAAAAGGGAAAGAAGGTTTTTGTATGTATCCAAGATTTCTTCAGATGATATTCAATGAGAAGCTACCTCTGCTCCCCAAGGAAAGTCACGATGCAGTGACTTTGGAACTTATGGATGACACTACTTTGGGTAGGATGGTGGTGTACCGGGGCAAGCAAGTGAAGCCCCAGGTAAAGAGGCTGATTGGCCATTTAGCAGATGAAAGTTATGTGGTAGCGGGAAGACGCCAATGGCGTCATGAGGATAGTGACTCCGACGTGGAGCCAATTGTCCTACACACTGATGATTCAGATGATGATGATAGTGGGGGTGCCGAAGACGATATGCCTGTTCACAAGAGAGGCACTACGTCTGATGTCGTGCCTCCAGCATCCGCCCCGGCTGCAGAAGTTACTGAATCAGCTAGGTTTCATCATGATTCTGTCCTTGAGACAGAAGTAGAAGAAGAAGAGTCTGATGAGGAGCCCCTCACCAGGACTTTGGGAAGAAAAGTGGTTCCCACAGTACATGGGCTTCGGGTGGTTGGTGAGCACCCAACAGACTCTGGAGAGACAGAGACCAACCTGACCTATGCTCCAGGGTCAATTGGCAGGGTAGGAGGGGAGCATCCACCTCGAAGGTAACGAGAAGAAAACGATGGCTCAACCCCATGGGCAGAAACCAAAGAAGAAGCGCCGTTTGACCTTCATCACTCCTACCTCAGCCACTGCAGCCAGTACCACCACCACTACCACCTCTTCAGACACACCATCCACCACCATAGCCACCACAGCCCCCACAGCAACCACAGACACCACCAGACCGACCACCACAATACAGATCCCAGCCACCACTACATCATTCACCCCTCACTCACCACCATTATCATCCCGACCTGACCCGATATTCACCACAGCCACCACCACCACCACTAGCCACCAAACCGAGCCCTCAGCCTATCCCTCATTCACTTACAGATCACCTCTACCTACAGTTGCGGTAGAAGAACAGTTGTCGGCACTAAACAGAATGGTAATGCGTTTGCTGGCTGCCGATGAGGAAAAGGCCTCCCAAATCCGCCAGCTTAATGACCTGACTGCTGCACAAACTCACAAAATTGCAGAGCAGGCTCAAGTGATAGAAAGGCAGGCCCGACAGATGACTGCCCAGAGCAACGAGATAGCCCTTCTCCAAGCTCAAAGCGTCACCTCAGGGAAGAGAATAGAGGAGTTGGAAAAGACTAAAAAGACATTTTGCTAAAGCTGAAAGGATCGAAGGAGGAGCCCTTAAGATAAGGGATGGGGACAGAAATGATGATGATGATGAAGACGATGATGATGATGAGAGTGAAACTGACGAAGAGAAAACTAAAGAATGGCACGAAGATGAAGACACTGACGGAGGAGAGCAGCTGAATCTGTCTCAGCTCCAGGGCAAGAGAAAAGATCAAAGAACAGACAAATCAGTCAGCTTCTGCTTCTGCACCTTCACATGATGAGCCGAGTATTCAGGATAAAAGTAAATAGTAGATGTTTATGTATTTATTTACTTTTGTATTCTGTATTGAAAAACCATGTATTAAATGTTTATACTAAGTTAATGCATTTCGTTTGATAAATACTAATGATTTGAGTGTGAAATGTGTAAATCAAACAGATCCAAATCACAAAAGAGATGAGTTTGATATTGCTTCCCTTCAGTAGATCAAGTCTCAACTCACAATAATTCTTGATCTGCAAGGGATTGTCAGAAGGTCAGTGAGTTATACCCCTGAAGAAGGGGAAATAATTCACGATCCATCAAACGAGCAACTGGCAGAAATTTTCAAGCTCAATCCTGATGAAATAGTGAAGATGCTCTGACATGTAATGCTACCTGTGATGACGAGCTAAATGACGTTGATGAAATAGAGATAGAAGATATCACTGCAGAGCACTATCCTCAGTATGCTGACAATAATGGCAATGTGGTTCCCAATCTGGGTGAATCCCTTGTTGGTGATACATTTGAGATGTTAGACAAAATGGAGCAAGAGTCAGAGAAGACAGAGGGAATGGCCCAAGCCGTAAGGATGATGTTGATATCCGTAAGGCTGAATGGGCTGAATGTTTTAAAGAAGTTAGAGCCCAACGTGCTACACCGAAGAGGGATGCCTACACAAGCTCTACAGAGTCAAGAAACATCTTAGGTGTCAGGCAGGATTATCGCATGGCATATTTTGATGATCTTAACGTTTATGCCGTAAGAGGGAGAAGGGCATAGAGTACTTTAGATTTCGACATGATCTAAAGACTCTACCAGGTTTTGAGCTCAACCAGCTAGCCAAATTGAAGCTGTTGTATGCTGACCCGAGAAAGATGTCAGGCTGGTTTGAGGCTACCCTAAAGAAAGTACCACACCAGGTGGATTAACTTCAGACCTCAACAACCTACAAGGTATATAGAAGGTCTGAGATGGATGCCAGTACTGGAAAACCAAAGATAGTGTTGAAGTGGAATCCTCCGCGCACAATGTCAAGAATCGCACTCCGGGAAATGACAAAGTATTTCACACCACATTTTAAGTGGTGGTACTATGATTGGAGAACAACAGAAGCGGTCATAGTTCTAAATAAAGAGGGCCAAATGGATACAATCAGAGTATTCGATCCGATGTGGCTTACAACTTGTCGGAAAATGATGTCTATACACTTTACAAGTGGCCACTGTTCTATGATACGCAAGATATTGTACAGGCCCTCCAGTTCCAAAATGTCATAAGACTTTGTTTCGCGTTTGATATTCATGCGGGAGTCACAAAAGAGGACAAGTACAAGAAATATGAGGAGGTAATGAAGAAAACAAGATATTAGAGAGATCTAGGTCCAAGGGGGAGTTTGTTGATACATGTATGTCCCTAGATCATGATATGTGATGTAATAGATCTTGTTGGTATGATTAATGAAAGATATTGATAGTTTGTTAGTTATAATGTTTAATGTTTCATTAATATGTCGACATTGAATTGGTTAATTAGGTTAGTGATTGCTTGAATGATTACACATAATGTTTATTAATTAATACACAATACATTCAAACTTAACATAATAAAGTTCTCATGCGAATGGCTCATGCGAATGAACCATACGCATGAATAACTTCACACGATTGACTCAGTCGCACGACTGAACCAGGAGACTGGATCAGTCGTACGATTGTAACATAAGATTGGCTCAGTCGCACGACTGAACACTCAGTCGTACGAATGAATCAACCGCATGGTTCAATCGCACGACTGAACCAGACTAATGGTTCAGTCGCACGATTGAATATACCAACCTATAAATACAACTCAATTCATGAAAAAGAGGAACTCTCGATTAATTACGATTCCGGACGTACCCTAGCCGTCCAGAAACCTCTCAATTCGTTCTCCAAGTTCATAGAACACATTAGATCGATTCCCAATCGATTTCTAACGTTAGTTTCAATTCTTGATTGATTCTTTGTGTGTTCTCACTGATTGGATCGCCAATCAAATAGGATTCCGCACTATTCGATCTGGTTTACACGTTAATCTCTAGGTATTTCGGTCAAATACCAGGTCCTAACAATTCCTATGTTGTAACGAGCTTGTAATCATTAGGTTTTATCAAATGAACCATTTTATTATGGTTCGTGTTTATTTTTGTCTATGGTTTTTGGTTCGATTTCCTTTCGTCAAGAAGATGCTTGGATGTCTACCGATCTAGCGCCTTCATAATTGGTATCAGTGTCGGATACTGCTAGAATGATCTGACAATCGTTCTAGCAACCCGAACTCTTGATTTCTAGATGATTTCAAGTTCTTTGACGTTAAACCCGCTTCGTGTTCTTCATGCTTTGCTCAGATCTTGTCACGTATGTTTTTTCCTGGTTAAAATCGAACCCGAAACCACGTTCTGATCACCCTTGCGAATCTTATGATGTCTATTTTGTTTCAGTTCATGTAAAATTTGTAAGATTAGGGTTTTTGGCAGCCATGGTGGCTGCAAATCTGAAAATCTACGTGCAGACCCACTCGTGCGATTGGACCATGCTAATGGACCATTCGTGCGACTAGACTATGCTAATGGACCATTCCTGCGACTGGACCATTCGTATGAGTGGAATGCGACTCGACCAGTCTTATGACCAGTCATGCTACTGGAACAGTCTTATGTCCAGTCATGCTACTGGAACAGTCTTATGTCCAGTCATGCTACTGGACCAGTCTTATGACCAGTCTCATGAATATATCATTTGTATCTTGCATTCACCCGAATGTGATATTTGTCCTCCATGTCATAAGATGAATGGTGTTCCAGACCAAAAAAAAAGAAATGAGTCTGGAACTGCCTCGGGGACAGATTTGAGGATGAGCAAAGCACATTCATCCTGAGGTTCTTTTGTCAAATAAGTTCGAAGGATACCTCATTGTTCGTTGGACATCCAGAATAGATGAATGTAGTTAGAACACAAAAGAAAGAATAGAAGATGTCAGAAGTCAGTGCTAATTTTGTGGGGTAGTCAGGAGCATCTAACTATTTATGGGCCAATCAAGTTATATCTATCCGCACAGAGAGGATTATCATTCTTAAGGGGAATCCATGTATAGAGATATTGAAGACGCAATCAAAAAATAATGATGTGAGCTGGTTTCTGATGATGAATTGAGTGCATGCTGATTTGTTTGAGATCGTCAACTATGGATTGGAACCTTCTACCTTTTGCCCAATACACCATATGAAGACGCCAGGAGAACACAATGTCTATATATTGCGATATGCTGAATTTGAGGGGGAATTTCTACAGGTGTTAATGTTAATCAGGTTAGCATGTGTGAAGATTGGAGCAATGGAAAACTGTTCATGTTGTTATCTAGAAAAATCAGTCATATACTATGATGGTGTTCTGCAAAGTAAACGAAAGATATTGTGCCTAAATTCATTTTCAGGGATACTGTAGCAACTGACCGATCAACAACATTGGCTAATATGATGTTTCATTTGATTCTATTGGAAACCGGAGCAAAGATTGACCGAAGATTAGAAGTAGTGTTATCTACTATTCGCAAGCAACGTCCAAGGGGGAATTTGTTGGAGCATATATTGTCATATATATTGTGTCTGTCGCTTGTCAAATAGTCTTGGCTTAATGTAATACACCTGATATGTTGTAAACACATGAAACTGGGTCATTTGCAGGGGCATATGCGAATGAGACTCAATCGTACGACTAACGCATGCTAATGGACCAGTCGTGCGACTGAGATATGCGATTGGGCCATTCGTAAGACTGAACCATAAGTATGGTCCAGTCATACGAATGGGCCGAGTCGCATTTGATATGGGCTGAGGCCTATAAATACCAGTTTCATTGTGTAGAAAAGGTGAAGGATTGGGCCCAGATCCTAGGTTCTACCGGATTAGAGGGGAGATCATGCTCGATCTCCCCTTGCCAAGAGTCTTGATTATTATGTTTTAACGAGGTTGTAATCATTAGGTTTTATGAACGAAACCATTTTATTATAGTTCGTGTTTATTGTTTGTCTCTTGGTTTTTGGTTCTGTTTCCTTCCGTCAAGAACATGCTCGGATGTCTACCGATCTAGTGCCTTCACAAATATGTTGCTGTTGCAAGTTGCTATTAGCAAATAATTTGGATTCAACAGCAAAGGCGTGAGTATGGTTTACAATTTTCTAACACCCCTATATTTGTTGATAATTCTGCTGCAATTGCTGTCACAAAAAATCCGGTCCAACACCCAAAACCTGAACACATCGGTATTAAATATCACTTTATACATGACTGGTTTGAAAAGCAATTAATCGAAGTTGTTAAAATTAATACGGATTTTCAACACGCCGACGTCTACACAAAAGCATTTGACAAACCACGGTTTTTATATCATTTAGAGGCTAATGGCGTGAAAAAAGAAAAGTGTTGTGATTCAAGAAGACGAAAGTTCTTAGTCTGATAATTATGTTCTTAGTTTATTAGTAATTTTCTTTTATTTTATTTTCCTGTCTTTTGAAATCCAAAAACACAAAAACAAATTTGTTTTAGAATTTTTGGGGGAGAATAGTTTAGTTTGGTATTTAATTAGTTGTAGTATTTATTTAAAAAGGAGGGGGGAGGGCTGATTAGCTCAAAGAAATGAAATCAAATATGTGATTTTGATTCAAAATTTATGGAAAATAATAGTACACAGAGAACAAATTGTTTGGGATTTCAAAAGGATTTAAATGCTCAACATGCTAAATTCAAATTACAATTCTAAGAAGTCTAAGCACAACAAAAGAAAAATAATAGTAAAACTAGTCTACTATTGAGGTAGCATAGAAAAAGTAGACCTAGAGGTTGCCAGTTCATTATATGATGTGTCGGTAGATTCAACACAATAGATTAGTAGACTTCATTTAGTGAATTGAATTCAAACTAATTTGTTCAACTTGCTCTTGGTTCTCATATTATCCCTGGTTAACACAATCAACACATTTCCAATAAGGGGTGATGAGCAAAATAAAAACCACAAATGTTTGCGGATGACCATAAATATAAGCAAAGCACATGAAAAAACTGGTAAAAACAATCAAGCTAATGACTAATGTTGTTGGTGTGTTATGTGCAAAAGAAACCAATGCTCTAATAAGAAGATAGTTTGTGTGCCTCTCTGCTGTGCGGTGGCACTAACCTGAGGATAAGCATAACCTGAATATTCTAGAATTCTTTTTTGTTTGCGCCTCTCTACTGTGCGATGGCACTGACATGAGGCTTGGCATCTCCTTGAAAGCTCTTAGAATAGTTTATTCTTGTCAAATACCCATAGACCGTGCAAAATCACCTGAGGAATGTTAATTACCATATAAGTGTGGGATCTACAAATGCTTGTTGAAATAATTAGACCTAACTCATCACCAATATGAGTTAAAAATCTGTGTATGAATTTAAGTGGTCAAATGTACTGACAATCATTATTAGAGGACCATGTACTAGATGGAGTACTAACTGATCTATGTGTATACCGAATCAAATAGTGCGGAATCCTATTTGATTGGTGATCCAATCAGTGAGAACGTTAACCCGATCGATATAAGATTAATCTAAACGTTCAGAACGAATAGCAATCGATCAAGAACGATCTATGAACTTGGACTGGCTCTCTTGGGCGTTCTGGACGACTAGGGTACGTGTATGAGTCGAATTCTTCAAAGTATTCTATTTTTCCATGACTTAAGTGGTATTTATAGGTTAGGGTTACTCATTCATGCGACTAAACCATTAGCATGGTTCAGTCGTGCGACTGAGTCATGCGGTTGATCCATTCGCACGACTGAGTGTTTAGTCGTGTGACTAAGTCAATCTCATGTCACAATTGTGCGACTGATCCAGTCTCCTGGATCAGTCATGTGATTGGTTCATTAGCATGAAGTTGTTCATGCGTATGGTCCATTAGCATTGGCCATTCGCATCAGAACTTCATATGCCTAAGTTTGAATATGTTTCACAATCATTATTTGACTTAGATCTATCCAAACAACCACAAACATATATAGTTAGTTCAATAAGCGTAATACACATTAATCAATGAAATATTAAACATTATAAGCATAAAACACACATTGTATTTCATTCAACCATCTAGTTACATATATCTAAGCCATGAAATACTTTTTACATTAAGCTCATAAACTAGGTACATATGTATCTTCAAACTCCCCCTTGGACCTAGTTTAATCTATTGTCTAACATTCTTCATCAGCTCTTCATATTTCTTGTACTTATCCTCTCTTATGACTCCTACATGTATTCAAAAGTAAAGCAGAGCTGTATCACGTTCTGGATATGGAGAGCTTGTACAATATCCTGCACGTCATAGAATAGTGGCCACTTGTATAAGGTGTAAACATCATCAGCCGACAAGTTAGTTAGCCACATGGGTCAAATACCCTGATAGTTTCCATATTTCCATTTCTGTTCAGAACTATGACCGCCTCACTTATTCGCCAGTCATAGTACCACTACTTAAAGTGTGGAGTGAAGTCCTGAGG
>CM046451.1:81392338-81586508 GCA_025506515.1 Flaveria trinervia | reverse complement strand
ACAGGGGCAAAGGTTTCATCATAGTCAATACCTTCTTCTTGTGAAAACCCCTGTACAACCAGTCTAGCCTTGTTCTTAACAATAAGCCCATTTTCATCGGTTTTATTCCTAAACACTCATTTAGTGCCTATTGCACACTTACCTGGGGGAAGAGGAACAAGTTCCCACACTTGCTGTTTCTTGAACTGAAGTAGCTCAAGCTGCATAGCTTCAACCCATCCATTGTCTCTCAAAGCAACATGGTAGTTCTTTGGCTCTAGCTGACTGATGAAGAGAGCATAGAAGCAGAAATTAGACAATTGACTTCTGGTTGAAACACCAGCATTGATATCACCAATAATTTGAGTCATGGGGTGATTCTTCAGTTCTTGATAAACAATGAGATCTGTGCAAGTGTTTGTAGATCCTTCAGCAGCAGCAGATGTTGATGTAGACTCTTGAAACCAAGAATTTGATGGTAACTCAAAAGATGTAGAGGAAACAGAGATCTCATCAGCATTTGTTGTGGATGGAACTGCTGAAGCTACAGGAACATCAAGTTTAGTAGACACGGGCAGTTGGTCACTAAACTTGAATAGGTGAGTATTGATATTATCATCATCATCATCAATACCACCAGGTGGAAGACATGCTGCAGAAGATGATTTAGCCACAGGATCTGCAACAGCTGGAGGTTGATAAGGAACATATTGCAGTATGTCCAAATCAAACAACTCCACAGGGTTTTGTGGAATCTTGTCCAAAGGAGATTCATTAAACTTCACATGCAGAGTCTCTTCAACTATCTTTGTTCTGCAGTTGAAGACTCTGTATGCCTTGCAAGTAGATGAATAACCAACAAAATACCCAGCATCCACCTTAGGATCAAATTTATGGAGTTGATCCTTTGTGTTGAGAATAAAACAGGGACACCCAAATGCTTTGAAAAATGAAATTAGAGAGCCAAATTATGGAGAACTTCATATGGAGTCTTCATCAACCTCTGATTTACTAAAACTCTATTCTGCACATAGCAAGCTGTGTTGACAGCTTCAGCCCAAAAGGTCAGTGGCAAACCAGAGTCAGCCAGCATGGACCTTGCAGCTTCAATGAGGGTCCTGTTCTTTCTCTCCACTACTCCATTTTGTTCTGGAGTCATTGGGATGCTAAACTGCCTTTTGATTCCCTTTGAGAGATAGAAGTCATCAAGTGTATGATTCCTGAATTCAGTTCCATTATCACTCCTGATACACTTGACTGGAAGGGAATACTGCTTCTCAATATACAACACAAAGTTAATAACCTTCTGAGCAACCTCATCCTTTGAATGTAGAAAGAAAGTCCATACAAATCTGGAGTAATCATCCACAATTACTAGACAGTATTTCTCCTGGCCATGCTCATCACTCTCACAGGACCAAATAGATCCATATGCAGTAATTGCAAGCAGGCAGGGGACTTAGGCTCTTCAATAGGAGGGAATGAGACTTTGTGCTGTTTCCCTTTTAAACAAGCAGTGCAGGTTTCATCACAGTGGAACTCCTTTATTGGTAAGCCTCTGACTAAACTATTGTGGATAAGCTGATTCATGTTTTTGAATTAACATGACCCAGCCTTCTGTGCCACAGTTTAGATTCTTGAGAAGAGGCTTTGGAAAATAGGCAAGTATTGCCTTTGAGATCTATTTTCTTGGAAAGATCTAAGGCATACACTCTTCCTGTCCTGTTGGCTCTCAGAAGAGTGTGATCATCCAACACCTTGTCAATAAAGTGCAAAACTTTGGATGACAGAATCCTACAGTTCTGACTGGTGAAAAGAGCAACATGGCCTTTATCACACATTTGACTGACACTCAAGAGATTGTACTTGAGATTTTCCACATGATTAACATCATCAAATTTGATTTCTCCATTGGAGACAAAGCCTTTACCAATGATGTAACCCCTAGCATCATTGCCAAAAGAAACAAATCCCTTCTTTCCTTGAGAGTAGTCATGAAGAAGAGAACTGTTCCCAGTCATGTGCATAGATCCCCCACTGTCTACATACCAGATGCTACTTTGGCATGTTGGAGAACCTGCAATAATAAACAATCAGTTAGTTTTAGAGACCCAAACCTTTTTGGTTTTGGGCCTGGTCTCATCAATAGATGGTAAACTAACAGGTTTATTGAAACAACAGCCTGAGAGGAAGAAGATGGTGAAGTAGAGGAATCCTTTGGCTTGGATCTCCTTTTCTGTGGTTTCAACATAGGAGCATCTAGTTGGTTAACTCTACCCAACAGATGTTGAACCATCATAACCAGCTGTGTCTGATTTTGTGATAAAGCTTTCAGCTCATCAGACACATTGCCAGTGGAGTTTGATAAGTTCCTATGTTGCACCTTCTTCTTCTGAGCACTCTCAGCTGTCACCTGTTTAACCCCTTCCTTTTTGGATTTCTTTGAGGACTTAAGGGTTACAGGATTTGATGTTGCTGATACAAATGTGGTCTCAAACTCAGTTTTCATTTTTACCATTTTCTCCTTAGTTTCTTTTTCGTTTGAGTTGGAACCTCTTTGTACCAGCAATCATTTGTAAGATGATTGAACAAACCACATACTTCACATGGTTTCTTCTTCATCTTAGGTTGATCATCAACTAAAGAGGGTGAAGCAACTGGAGACTTGCTCTTCAATGCTTTGGAAGCATTGTTTGCTTTCTTGACTGCCTCTTTAGTAGTCTTCAAACTCTTTCTACTGACAGTTTTCTTCTCTTCAGTACTGACAGCAGTTGGAGTTTGAACTTCAGGTGTTAAATCCTGCTCTCTAGTCCTTTCAGGACTTTCAGAATTAACTCCTGAGTTGTTCAACTCATACTCCTGAGTTGTTCAACTCATTGATCATGTGAGTGTCAGCATTTGAACCATCAACATCAGCTGATAGGTTCAGAGAGGGCTTGATGCTGACTGCTACTTCTGATTGTGCTGTATCAGAAAGTAGATCACATGATGAGATGGATTGGTTATCACTCTCACCATCAGATTCTACCTCTGCTCTTGAGTAAAATCTGTAGGTGGAGCAGTGTGATTGTAACCAATGCCAAACTTCACATTGGAAGCAGATTGCTTACTAAGAAGCATTTCAAAACCTTTGCATGATTGTACCCATCTATCACACTCTACCTGGGTAACTGCAAGGGTTTCTTTGAGATCTTTATACTTCTCTAGAAGTATCTCTTCCCTAGCTTATCATCAGTTATTTGGCATTTCAGTTTGTAAATCTCATCATTTTTATCATTAAGCACAGACTCAAATTCAGCTTTGTTTTTGGAATAATTTGTTCTAGCTCAATGTTCTTGTTGATGAAAGCTACATTTGCTTCTCTAATAGATGCAAATGCTGCTATGCATGTGTCAGAACATAATTTGGCTTTTGCCTCAGAGGATACCTGTGATACCTTTGGTGTAGAGGCATTAGAGGATGAAGTATCAGCAGAATCCAAAGCCATAAGAGCTAGATTTCCAAATGGACTGTCACCACCGTGTTGACCAGCACCTGAGAACAGTTGTTCATGACCAGACATGTCATCTGGTAACCTGCTCAGTCAACAACTCCTGGGGTGAAGAAGCTGTGTTGTTGAGGTTGAGTTTGGATGAGATTGGGAAGGCTGTGGTTCAGGCAATGCTTGTGGTTGTTGTGCAATTGGAGCTTGAACAGAATTTGGTTGAGGCACATAATAGCAGGGAAGGAATGACATTTGACCCTGGGGAACAAAGTATGCAGGAGATCTAGGATGTGAATAATGACCAGAACCAGCAGGATGTTGCCCTCTGTTTTGTGGACTAGTACTAGGAAAAGTCACAAAGGGTGCAGAAGAGTTAGATCCAGTTGATCTACACTCTCTTGCAAAGTGTCCTAGCCTTTGGCATTTGTGACACCTCAACTTACTCTTGTCAAAACCAACTTTGGTTTTGCCAGAGAGTCCAGGAAATTTCCTGCCAGTTCTCTTGTAGAACTTCTGAGATCTGATATTAATCAGTGCCATCTGGCTCAGAATATCCATCTCTTCTAGATCATCATCAGCTATTCCTTTCAGATCATCCATGATGAAACATAAATTGTCACTATTACTGCTAGAGTGACTCTCAATACCAACAAATGCATGATGAGAACTATTTGAAGAGAAATCTATATGCTCATCATAATTGCTTTCAGATGCAGCATATTCTGACTCATGACCAACCAAGGCAGTATTGCCTGGTACAAAGTCATGAGTGAGCTTTCCTGATGAGGACAGTTTCCTCTTCTGCTCTATCTCTCTTTCAAATGTAAGCAGTTTCCCATGAAGTTGGGTGAGAGATAGGCCTTCTAGATTTGCACTGGAGCGTAGGACAGTAGTGTATGTGTCCCATCTCTCAGGCAGTGATCTGAGGAATCTGTTGTTCATCTGGCTATTGGTGTATTCCTGTTTCACCATTTTCAGCTCAGATATCAAGCAGGAAAAGCGCTCAAACTGTTGAGTAAGTGTCTCACCCTTTCTATGAGAGAATGTCTCATATTGTTGGGCAAGGATCTCTCTATTGTTTGCTAAGACCTCATCAGTGCCACCGAATTGTTCCTTCAGGGCATTCCAGAGATCATGAGCAGTTTCATGATGCATAAGCCCTGAATAGATTTCATTAGGCAGTGCCATGGCTAGAATTCCATGGGCTTTAGCATCAATCTCAAATAGTTTCCGATCTTCATCAGAGTATTGTTCTTCTTCTTCGGAACCATTTGATTGGTTTCCGGATTGTTCACCATAGGCTTATGTGGTCCATGTACCACAGATGTCCAACAACCTGAACTGTTAACAGACAGGTGATGAAGCATTCTTCGTTGCCATATGTTATACTCAGTCCTAACCAGCATCGGAGGCTTGGTTGAGGAACCGGTATTGTGAGGATCATTAGAAGGAGTCATCATCTCAAATTCAATCAAATTCAGTTAAGCTAAAACAGATTTAGAACAAAAACGCAACAACCAATTGAACCAGAAGATCTCAAAATAAATGAACGAAAGCGGCAGAAATTCAATAATCTATAACCAGTTCTTGCAAATATGCTAATTCAATCAAACACAGATATCAATTAGCAGTTTCAATGATCAATTGTTAGATCGATCAATGATTAACCAGCTCTGATACCACTTGTTAGGATCAGTGATTTATGTTTGATTGATTGACGAGTATTGCAGCGGAATTCAAACAATGAATTAGTCGATTCACAAGAACAAAACGATATTCAATGAAGAACAAGACGGTTATAGAGAGAGAGAATATCTGCAAATATATTTCATTCAATATTCGCTTTTGTGGTAACAGAATGTCACAATTATGATTAGGTCGACACCTCTTATATAAGAGATGTGACGTCTGCTGATGCTGATGTCACTTGATAGTGACATCTAACAGATTTATTACAACTGAAACACAACTACTGAAGATGTCAAAACAGCTGACATCTTCTTACAAAAAGTTCGAAGTGTTATCAGTTGTTATAACTACTGAAAAATATAAAACTACTGAAACTACAACGACTGAAGAACAAGCTCTTCAGTCGTTTTACAAAACTACTAAAACTAGAAATATAAAACTACTGATATCACAACTACTAAAGAAGTACTCTTCAGCAGTTGTGACAAACTACTGACGCTTCAGTACTTGATCTTCAGACTTTGACCTTCAGATGTTTCATCAGCTGATGACTTTAGTAGATATCATCAGCTGATGTCTTCAGTCTTTGTCTTCAGACTTTGTACATCAGTTGTTGATCTTTAGCACTTGTAAACTCTTCAGCTGTTGTACTTCAGTACTTTGGTCTTTCAGCTTCAGCACTTGTGTTCTTCAACTTTTCAGCTTCAGTACTTGTGTTCTTCAGCTGTTCAGCTTCAGTACTTGTGTTTTTCAGCTGTTGTACTTCAGCACTTTAGTTCTTCAGCTATTGAAGTCTTCAGCACTTGATCTTCAGCTGTTGAAGTCTTCAGCACTTGTCAAACTGCTGATGAAGCTTTGAGCAGTTGTTATGATACCATGTGGGACTTAGAGGTTTTCTGATCTTGGCTCATTGGTTCTTTTGGTCCAACATATAATTATCATGATAATCCTTAACATAAGGTCTAATATTAATTTAATACCTTTAGGTATTATATAACAATCTAATTTTTATAAAAATATTTAATTATAACATTTGTAAATAATTTTATATTAAAATATTAAAATGTTTTACAAGAATAAATTTTTAAGCAATATTTAGATGACTTTAAAAATATTTGGGGTTTATAAAAGTCATTTTTATAATTATTATAAATTTTCTATAATTAATTTAAGGCCAAAAAGGCTTTAAAAAAATTACATGAGTGTCCGGGTTCGAACCGTGACCTCATGTAGTGGGAACAATGTCTTAACCAGTGAACCAGGCTTCCAGCCGCGATTGTAACCTTGTTTTAAATCTTAAAAACCATTGCTAATGAAAACCCCAATTCCCATATAAACCCTAGAATCATTTGATTCTCAATCGAAGTGTAATTCGATTTTGTAAATACTTGAAATCATGGGGCTTTTGTTCCCCATGAAAAACCGAGCATAAGCATGTGTTTAACTTACTCGATTCGTTCGGTATTCGATGTTCACGTTATGAACCTAAGTTGCGACCGAGGAGAAACTGATTCAAGGTGCAATCATCGATAAAATTCGAATTCCTTTTACAGTAAGCTTCTAGTGACTCTAATGATGAGAAGCCCTCTGTTAATTGCAAGTTAACAAGCTCGAGATGAGGTCTACCGATGTTGCAGGTTGCAACTTCGAAGGGGTAATCGAAGGGGATGTTGGTGTTGATTCCAGATGAATTGGTGATTGAATTGATTGGAGTTAGATAAACGTACGCTTAGGTTGAGTTAATGTGAATATTATTAGTGTTTAATGAACGAACGGTTAATGTGCTGATGTCGAACGGTCTTCAAGCCCGATCGACACATTTAATCGTGAATTATGGCTCATAAAGTGTTCGAATCGGTTTCAGAGGGTGAATAGAATCGATTAGGCATCAAATTCGGGGGTTACAAATTGGTTTGGGGGATCGTCGGAGCTCGCCGGAGTTGTCTGGAAATCGCGAAGGAAGAGGTGGGGGTTTGGGTTTTTTTAAAAATTTACACATTTAGTCCCTGCAGTTTTGTTTTTATTATTTTAGGCACAAAACTTGCATTTAAAGTTTTAAAATTAACAATTTAACCCCCTAACTTAATGGTTTTAAGTTTTAGTTATATAATTCTCATTATTATTATTATTAGTGTATTATTATTAATTTTATTGTTATTATTAGTATTGTATTGTTATCATTATTATTTAATTGTTACTATTATAATCTATTTTGTTAATATTATTATTATTATTATATTATTATTATTATTATAACTATTATTATTGTTTGATTTAATATTTTTATTTATGACATTCATCTATTAAAATTTAATGGCAACTAAGGAATATGCATAAATAACCCATGAATTTCAAGATTGACAACAATGGCCCTTATAAGAATAAACGAGAGTAACTATTAATTATCAAAAAAATACGAGATGTTACAATGATGAAAAGAGAAATAAAAAACTTTGAAATCAAAATTAAATCTCTTATCTCTGACATAGAAAAACTGCATGGTGAGAAGTACACTCTTGCAGCTGAGAATGAGCTACTTACTCAAAAGTTAGCTCAATCTAAGGCCAACAATCTATGACTGAAGTGAAACTTGAAAAGTTTCAAATGTCTTCAGTCAAGCTACAAGAGATGCTTGATTCCCAAAAGGATCCAAAGGACATGACAAGGATTGGGTATAATTCATGTCCTCCACCATACAATGACAACTACACTGTCATGTCTGAATCTGTCTCACTCTCTGAAGCAATTGAACCTAAAACTATGGAACCTAAATCTGTAGTGAAACAGGTGACCAATCCTCAAAACAAACCTAATGTTTATATTGAAACCAATGAGGATAAAATCAAGTAGGTCACCCAATCAAAATCAAAGAGTGTTCAGTCAAGACAGTGAGTGTCATGAAACCATCAAGCCCTGTAAAAGCAATTGTACCTTTTATATAATTCATACCATCTGTTTTACAAGGCAAAAAGAAATATGTCAAGATAGTGAAACCCACTACTGAGAATAGTTCTGATAATGAGATTATATCTCCAAAAAATTCAAGCAAATCAGAAAAAAGGTTTCACTGCAAAAGAAACAAACAGTAACACTGAGTTCAACACATAAAACATCATCAGACCCTTAGTCTTCAAGATTAAGACAGGGAGTTGGGTTTGATATATGAAATAAGGAAACTAGCTTAAGAAAGAAGTAAGAAATAGGTTGAAGAAACAGAAACAACCTAAACAATTAAAAAAAGGTAGTGTTGTGAAGCAAACTACTAAAAGGGCTGATTCTGATTCATCACCTAAAGAAAAGAAAGTGACTCATCAAAAGAAAATATCAGTTGAGTCACACAAGGAAAAATCTGAATCAAGAAACAAACAAATGTATTGTGACATTTGTGAAACGTTCAATCACAAGACAGATAAATGCTTCTTAATCAATACTGCTCTATCTGTGATATGAACAATCACTCCACCAAAAACTGCTATTTCAACAAGTATGTTCATTTGTGACATGAACAATCACAATACATCTAATTGTTACTTCAATCAGAAGGGTTTGAGAATTCCCCAACACAAGCCCATCTCAAAAACATCCACTGTGATGCATTCTGTCAGACCTCATTTTCATAATACTCAATCTAGGACACCTAGATCAACAAATGACAGGAATAATTTGAAGGAATTAAGGAAGGATCAAAGAAATCATCTCACAATGAAACACCAACTTGACCTTCCAAAACAAAAATCTACTTTTGATAATGTAAAACGGGCTAAACTTTTACAAAGAAATAGAGACCAACGATTTCATTATTCATCTGAATCCTCAGTACATGTTGATGAGATGACTCAACCCATTCATTACCAAAAATCTTCGAGGACACCTCCATCCAAATCACATTTAGAGGGAAATACCAGGAGGTCACCATCATGAATAGGAACGAGAACCCAAGTCCATCATGGCTTGGTTCCCTATTCTAATTAGTTCTTTTTGCTTGCAGGTGTATCCACATGGGTCTAATAGTCTATGGTACATAGACAATGGATGCTCCCGACACATGACTGGAGATCGTTCCCTCCTTCATGACTTCAAGCACATACAACAAGGAACTACTATGGCATTCGATGGAGATCAGAAGGTGGTAGAATTACAGGAGAAGGATCTGTGACAAACGGGATGCTGAGCTTTGACAGAGTGAACTACTATGAACAACTGAATTTCAATCTACTAAGCGTGTCTCATATCTGCGACAAAAAATATTCCACTCACTTTATAGACACTTATTGCTACATTCTGAAACCTGGATTTCAGATCCCTAATGAATGGGTTGTCTTAAAGACTCCAAGGAAGAATAATACATATGTCTTAAACCTGTGTTCTGCATCACCTAAGGAAGAAACATGTCTTTTGTCTAAAGCATCATTTGATGAGTCACAACTTTGGCATAGACGTTTGGGGCACACTAACTTTAAAAATATGAACAAGTTAGTTAAAGGAAACCATGTCATTAGTCTTCCTCAAAAAGAATTCAATTTTATTGATCAATGTCAGCGTGCCTCAAAGGAAAACAACACAAATCGTCTAACAAAACCAAGATGGTGAACACTAACAATACTCCATTGAAGCTACTTCACATGGATCTATTTGGACCAACTCATGTAATGAGTATGGGAAAGAAACAGTATTGTTTAGTGATCATTGGTGACTTTTCACGATTCACATGGGTGTTCTTCCTACTTCATAAAAACAAAGCATCCAAATCATACAAGAATTATCATTAAAATTGAAAATCAACTTGATCTTAAGGTCAAAATAATAAGAAGTGATAATGGTACTGAATTTTGAAAATGAAAGTATGAGTTCCTTTTGTACAACCAAAGGCATTGTTCATCAATTCAGTGCAGCTAGAACTCCTCAACAAAATGGGGTAGCTGAAAGGCGAAATAGAACTAATTGAAGCAGCAATAACAACGCTAGCCGATGCTAAACTACCAATCACCTTCTGGGCAGAAGCAGTTAACACATCGTCCTTTGTACAAAATCGAACTCTGATTGTTAAAGAAAGTAACATGACACCTTATGAACTGATCTTTCATAGGAAATCATTTATTGGATTCCTCAAATCATTTGGTTGTCCAGTCTCAATATTAAACACCCGAGACCATTTGGGAAAATTTTCATCCAAGTCTAATGAAGGATTCTTTGTAGGTTATTCTTCTGTTTCAAAGGCTTATAGAGTGTTCAATCCTAGATTGAACATTATTGATGAATCTACAAATGTTCAATTCAAGGAACATTCGTTTCCCAAATATACAAATGGTCCTGACTGTTTGTTTGATATTGACACGTTTACAAAATCATTTGACCAATTTAATTGTCTGATACAGGAAATATACATTCAAGTGATACTTCATCAGCTGTAGGAAGAAGAGATAATTACTATTTGATTCCACCTACATTTGATGAACACATGAACGAAGATGTTCCTCTTCAAGCTGATCCCATCAAACAACTATCACAAAACCTTAGTGTTTCTTCTGAAGAAGGTCCCAGCCTGGTACCATCTCACTCAGATGACTTGTCAAATGAGATCAGAAATCAAAACCAGGCTTCTCATCCAATTGAAACACAAGGTACATCAAATGATGTAAGCAATCTCAGTCCTGCTGAAGATGTAGCAGTTACTAAAATAGAAGTTGACAATCTTCATAATTTAACAACAGCACAAGATGAATGTGCCTCTGACCATAATGAACTGAATGTCTCCAATCTTGATGTACCTATTGCTGGTGACACCATTCCAACCACAAGAATACACAAGAATCATCTAGTTGAAACCATTATTGGTGATCTTAATGAGAGGGTGACAAAAAGCAACTCCAGTATTGCAAACATCTGTTTGTTCTCATGCTTTCTATGTCAAACAGTACCTAAAAACATCAAAGAGGCACTTCAAGACAATAGTTGGATTGAAGCAATGCATGAAGAATTGCTCCAATCAAGAAGCAAGAAGTATGGCAACTGGTAGATCTTCCCGAAGGACATACCCTATCGGCACCAGATGGCTATACAGGAACAAGACTGATGATAGAGGGATCGTCATCAAAACAAAGCAAGACTAGTGGCACAGGGATACACTCAAGAAGAAGGAATCGACTACGACGAAGTGTTTGCACCTCTTGCTAGACTAGGAGCAATCAGAATCTTTCTTGCATATTATGCGTCCATGAAATTTACTATTTTTATCAAATGGATGTAAAGTGTGCCTTCTTGTATGGAAAGATTGCCGAGGAAGTCTATGTGAGTCAACCACCTGGCTTTGTAGATCCAGATCTCCCTCACAGAGTTTACAAGCTTGACAAAGCTCTGTATGGTCTTCATCAAGCCACCAAGAAGGTGGTATGAGACTCTATCATCCTATCTTCTTGAACATGGGTATGAAAAAGGGAAGATTGATCAGACTCTCTTGAGAAGAAAAAGAGGAAAAGACATGCTATTAGTCTAGATCTACGTGGATGACATTATATTTGGCTCGAGAAACAAGCAACTCTGCAAAGAATTGAAGACCTTATGCACTCAAAGTTCCAAATGAGTACTTTAGGGAACTCACCTTCTTTCTAGGGGTACAAGTCCAAGAGACAGCAGATGGAATCTTCATCAACCATCAAAATATGTAGAAACCATGTGAAGAAATTTCACTTTGCTGACTGTTAGTCTATCAAAATCCTGTGGATACTAAAGTGAAGATTGGACTTGACCTTGAAGGCAAATCAGTGGATCAAACTCACTATCGATCAATGATAGGTTCACTTATGTATCTAACAGCCAGTAGGCCTGACATTATGTTTGGTGTTTTGTGTGTGCCAGATATCAAGCTGATCCAAAAGAATCACATGCGAACATAGTCAAGAGGATATTCAGATATCTGAAGGGCAAACCAGCTCTTGGGTTATGGTATCCAAAGGAAAGAGAATATAATCTCTATGCTTACACAGACAGTGATTATGGAGGATGTAACTTCAAAAGAAAATCCACCTCTGGCGGTTGTCAATTTCTTGGTCCCAGACTAGTATCCTGGCAATGCAAGAAGTAGAAAATGTATTTGTGTCCACAGCAGAAGCTGAGTATATTGCTGCATGAGCATGTTGCTCTCAAGTTCTCTGGATTCAAAACCAGAAGCTTGATTATGGTTTTAACTTCTTGCACACACCAATTCTATTGACAATACAACTGCTGTCTTTAAACTAATAATCCAGTTCAGCACTCAAAAACAAACATATTGAGATTAGATATCACTTTTTGAGAGACTGTGCTGAAAAGGGTTTAATCAAATTGATTTAAGTACCAACTGAAAATCAATTACCTGATTTGTTTACCAAGGCATTTGAACCTAGTAGGTTTGAATTTCTGGTTCAGTCAATTGGCATGATTAACCTTGAGTAAAAACCATAAAAAAATCAAAAACAACTAAAACATCAGAAAACCACAAAAAGAAATCAAGTTTGATGAAGAGAAGAATTCTATGGGAAATGATATAATTACAGTCGTTATATCATTCACTATGCTTAATTTCAAGATGTGAAAGACTGAAATGACTTACCAGATATGTTGGTAGGCTCAACTTGGAAGAAAAGATACATGCATGATGAATTAAAGACTTATTCAATTGTGAAACACTCATCACAAAGTACATGTATGTATTGGATTATTTGAATTCATGTGTGTAGTAGCCTAAACACACCAGGTAATGATACTTTATGAATCCCTTTCACCACATCATGTTTCATCTTTGTTTTGCTGAGCAAAGACCTGATGAAACTTGCACATAGTGCAGATGTTATAATCCAAAAGATTCCCATGTGAAACACATCCAAAATTGGATGAATCAACAAAGTAATACATTCCTAGTGAATGAACAAAAGAATCCTATCATGGATCACCTTCCAAAGTGAAGTGAAAAGAATCCTAATATGGATCAACATGAAAAAGGATCAAAGTAAAAGAATCCAATGAGGATCAGGAAAATGAGACTTCATAAAGTATAACCTGGTAAGAAAAGCTGTGAAAAAGTTCTACCATGCATTGTATAAGGAGGGTTGATCATTCCATGCTTATGTGTGTGAGGTACATATTGAATAATTAAATCAACCAAAACATGATAAAAGTCATTTGCATGAAAATATCAACCAGGTATGAGTTTAAGAGGACAAACATACCTTCAATCTTCAAGTTCATGATCATGTCCATTTAATCATAAAGGATGCACAAGTGTAATGTAAGACTTATATGATTCCAACAAAGAGATAATTCTCTTCATTATTAATAATCAAAATAATATTCAAAAGGTTTTAAATCTTTAAAGTTTCTATCCAAATGTGAATATAAACTTTAGGGGGAGTAATTTAAAATTTTTGAGTAAGTCTAAATTTTTGTTTATTAACTTAACTTTGAAAAACAAAACAAAAAGAATTTTAGTTGGTGTTGTTGCAAAAAGTCATACCATTATCTTCGCTTATGCAGACTCTTAGAAGCATAATAAGTCCAAGATCTGTCAAAATTGGGAAACTTGTATCAATTGTGATATACAAGTCAATCCAAGCAAGAATTGACAACTTCAACGGTCAACTTCATAAGAAAAATCAATAAATGAGAAATCTTCATAAGATGAATAATCAATTCAGTAAAATTAACTTTTGAGTAAGTTCAAAAGCTAATGCAGGTAAGTGCATTGGTTACTGCTCGTGAAGGTAACCCATGCATATACTAATGCGGGTAACAGTATTTTTCAAGTGCAACTAATGCGGACAATGCTTTTACTCTACCGCATTAGTGTGTGAAGTAAATGTGGATTTTACTCTACCGCATTTGCTACAGGAGTCAAATGCGGATGAACATCTCTCTCTCGCATTTGCTACAGTGCAATGCTGACCAAGTGTTGTCAACCGCATTGGTGTAGTCACACAAATACTGATGACTTTGTTCTATCGCATTTGCTACTGTGTACAAATACGGATAGGATGAAACTAATAACAATTCTACCACATTTGTTACAGTGTCTTAATGCTGATGAACAAAATCACAAGTTATTCTTCTGAATTTACTACAGCACAAATGCGGATAGTCAAAGGTTTCAAGTTCTAACTTCCGAATTTGCAACAGTACACAAATGCGGAAAGAATAAAAAATAAGAACAAAATTCCGCATTTACAACAGTAGCCAAATGCGGACAGTCAAAGTCAAATTTTGTCTTCTGTATTTGCTATAGTTAACAAATGCGGATGACCAAAAGTCAAAAAATTAACCCTTCCGCATTTGCTACCGTGTTGACCGCATTTGCTCTTAAACTTGTAAAATCTTTCAAAATGCATTATTTGACTATTTAAAGGAATTCAAACGGGTCATTTAATACTTTTCAATTTGAGAGACTTTATAGTGAGATGAGCGCAAACGCACAGTACATCATCTTCGATCATCTTCATCATAAACAATCAAAGATTGTCGTGTGATTCTACTCAATCGACTCTTGTTATCAATCCTGAAACCACATTTGTATCGGAAACAAGGTGAAATTTCCATAAACATTTTATCAAGACCTAAGTTTCAGAATGTTAAACCTAAATCAATCAATGAACCAACTTATAATGAAGAACACAAAAACATGTCTTATTGATGTAACATAATACACCCTTTCGACTTCAATGAGCATGCAAACCAACAGAAATTCTTATCATCATGAAAACCTTGATATTCATGTTGTTGTAAGAATAGAGCATGTTGAAAAAATGAAACATTTGTAACAAATCAATGAAACAATATCTCATTAATGGTTCAAACATAGAAATTGTGATTGTTAAATGAAAAACTCACCATTTGCTATGACAACAATGCAACAGAAATGACTAGCATTCATCCTTGTCCATTTAAAGTCAAACTGATAACTAACACACATATCTCTTGTGCAGATTACATGGCAAATCTTACATGGAGCAAGCTCCATAATGTCAGCGGTTATTTAAACCCTGATGTGCCTGAAGCTGGAGGACTTAGAGATATTATTAGATTCTTATCTACCACAAGGGTAGCCTATGCTATCACTGTGAGACCCACCATCTATGAGAATCTCATTAGGTCCTTCTGGAACTTAGCTGAGGCAGTTGAAGCTGATTGTGTTAGAACATTAACTGGGAGAATCAACAATGAGCTCACATTGAGTATCACTAAAGATTCTGTTAGAAGATGCTTACAATTTGGTTATGATGCTAATGCTCCTCTGGAGCTAGATGATGAAGAAATAACCATATTTTTTGCTGAAATTGGTTATGAAGGAGGATATGAAGCAAAACAAATTGTTAAAGGTTTAGTTGATCTACCTTGGAGATTCCTAATTCATATGTTTCAACACTGTCTATCTAAGAGAAAGATTGGAATGACATTCCAGTCCTCACATCCTTAGCAATTTGTGCTCTCTGCACCAACATTCAAGAAGGGAGAAGATATAAGTTCCTGATGTATCCAAGATTCATTCAATGCCTGATCATGAATCATTCCCTAATATTGCTAATGAAGGACCCGTGCTTGATATTCCTCACTATGATGCAAGATCCTACAAATACATTAAGAAGAGGGACCCAAGAACTTTTACAGTGGTGCTGACTCACCTCTTCTCCCATGGATGATTCAGCAAATAAATCAAGAAGGTCAAGCACAAGCACAACCATCACCACAACCATCACCACACCCATCACCACAACCAACATCACAAACAACAATCACCACACCACACCACAACCATCACCACAACCATCACCACAACCATTACCACAACCATCACCACAACAATCACCACAACCACCACCACAAACAACCCCTAACCTTCACCAATATCACCTCATCATCACTCACCTATATCACCTCATCATCACTCTCCAATATCACCACCACATAACTCACCTATATCACCATACCAACCTTTGCCATCCCATGATCACCCTGCTGAAGTTGAAGGATCAACTCGTGCTTCTAAAACATTCAAATCATCTTCTGATGAGAAGGATCATCATACTCAAATGCCTGCAAAAAGAGCAACATCTAAGACTGCTCCCTCAGAGAGCTTTGCTGAATCAAATGTGAACATGCCTGATGAAAAGGATGAGTTGATGAACTAACTGTTGCAAAAGGTTGAAAGAATGGAGATAATACTAAACAGAAGGGCTAGAATCATTGATGATAGAATTCTAGAGCTTGATGAAAAGGAGCAGGAGCTTAAAGATCTCAAAGAAAAACATGAAGCTGAAATGAAGGAGAAAGAAAAGGAAATTGAAACTTTAAAGGCTGCACTTAATCATTCAAGAGAGGAAGTCAGTGGACATGTTAACACTCTTGCAATTCAAACAATAGCAATGGAAGAACAAGAGAACATTATAGAAGAACATGCTGAAATCATCTCTAATCTTGAAAAAGAAATTGATAGCAAAAACAAAAGAATCTCTGAACTTGAGCTGATAATTGAGATTGAAAGAAGTGAAGTGGATGATGATAAGAAAGATGAACAAGAAAAGGTTGATGATGAAGAAAAATAAAAGGTTGATAATGATGATAACAAGTCTGTTTCTGAAAATGAAGAACAAGAAGGTGATACAAGTCAAACAAAGCATGATGAACAAAGTCTAGAAATGGTGGTATACTCTGGAAAAACCTATGCTGCTCACACTGAGAAAGCTAAATTTGAGGAACTTTTTAGTGCTTTAGACAGCTTCACATATGAAGAATTCAGTGTAGATGATGACTTTTGGGATTTTGTAAACAATCAAAGAACTAATTCTGATCCTATCGTATTCATCCCCAAATCTCTAGTTCCTTTGAGAAAGAGCTAAGCATGCAGAATGTCCCTGCAGTGTCTTTAACTGAAGAACAAAAAGAAAGATAAGAGAAATGTGTGAAAAAGAAGAGAAAAAGAAAAAGAAATAGAAAAGGAGAAGGAGGAAATAAAAGTGAAAGATCAAGAACAAACCACACCCAATAAAGTGTCTAAAGTGATTGCAAAGGGTAAAACTTCAAGTCCACAACTTCAAACATATTCAAGAAAAAAAAATATCTAGCTGAAAAAGCTAAAGGTAAAAGACCAGTCATTGAAGAAGAAAGTGTTAAGGAGAAAAAAGATGATCCAAGAAGCCTAGCTACTATTGCTGAATTTCTTGAAGAACATGAGCAGGCTGAAGCTCAATTAAAGAAACAATTTATTATCATTGATCTAGAAGAGAGAGATAGCTGGTGGATATGATGCTGAAAAGGATGTTCATGTGATATATTCCTATGAAAACAGAACAGGCAATGGAAGAAATGGTGTCAAAAGCCCAAATTGATGACTTAATGATCAAAGCTATGTTTCTGATCAATCAAGGGTATGATCCAGATGAAGTATTTGGAATGACATATGAAGGAATGAAGGAAGAGGAAGATAAAGTGAAAAGGCTGCTTGATCTAAATATTGAAATAGAATATGAAAAAGCAATCACCAAAGATGATCCAATGCATAAAGAGTCTTCTATGAAGAAACCAACTAGGTATGAAGACCATTGCCAAGAAGGTTCCTCTACCCAAGCTATCTTCAATGAGAAATCATCCCCAACTCATGAACCACTATTTCCTAATCCTTTAGTATGACATTAAGGAAAATGATGATTACCTCACTAGTCAAGGCTTCACAAAAGAAAATTGGCAAATATGAAAGCTAATTCCTTGAAAGCTGCAACAGTTAGGTTGTAAATGATAAGAAGAAGTTAAAGCAGTTAGAAGAAGAAGTGCTCAATAGAACCAAGATCAAGAGTTTCTGCATATGACAGGAATCTACTCATAAAGATAAGACTATCTGCACCTTTCTTCATAATATCCAAGTGGTTTGCTGACCCTCTCAACTGCAACTTCGGAAGGTTGACCACTGCTGAGATGAAGGGAGTATCACTCCAAAGGCCAAAACAGACCCGAAAATTATTCCTGAAGTATATAGTTTCATGGGAATATTTTATGTTAAAAGGATCTCTGGCCTCAGTGTGGCATTTTTTTAACAGAGTACTCTGCTCTTGTAAATGCACTTGAGATTCATGATCTGAAAGAATAGCTTAATCTAGAGCTTATCAACCCTTATGCCATGTTTATAGTATTGATTTTGAGGAAACTCAAAAATTTCAAGAAAACCAACAACTTCAATTCTTGAAGCAACATGTTCATCAAGACAAAACTTCAAAACCCTCTGTAAATAAACAACAAACCAGCTAACGAAGTATGTTTCCTAAATTAGAGTTAACCTACTGTAACATGAAAAGAAAATGTAGCTGGTAACACATTCCTCAACACCAATGTCAAATGTTTATTATGATGAGAAACCTATGTGGTGATTGGGAGGAAGTGGGTGGCAAAGCAGTTGTTAGGATCAGTGATCTATGTTTGATTGATTGAAGAGTATTGCAGCGGAATTCAAACAATGAATTAGTCGATTCACAAGAACAAAACGATATTCAATGAAGAACAAAGACGGTTATAGAGAGAGAGAATATCTGCAAATATATTTCATTCAATATTCGCTTTCGTGGTAACAGAATGTCACAATTATGATTAGGTCGACACCTCTTATATAAGATGTGACGTCTGCTGATGTCACTTGATAGTGACATCTAACAGATTTATTACAACTGAAACACAACTACTGAAGATGTCAAAACAGCTGACATCTTCTTACAAAAAGTTCTAAGTGTTATCAGTTGTTATAACTACTGAAATATAAAACTACTGAAACTACAACGACTGAAGAACAAGCTCTTCAGTCGTTTTACAAAACTACTGAAACTAGAAATATAAAACTACTGATATCACAACTACTGAAGAAGTACTCTTCAGCAGTTGTGACAAACTACTGACGCTTCAGTACTTGATCTTCAGACTTTGACCTTCAGATGTTTCATCAGCTGATGACTTCAGTAGATATCATCAGCTGATGTCTTCAGTCTTTGTCTTCAGACTTTGTACATCAGTTGTTGATCTTCAGCACTTGTAAACTCTTCAGCTGTTGTACTTCAGTACTTTGGTCTTTCAGCTTCAGCACTTGTGTTCTTCAGCTGTTCAGCTTCAGTACTTGTGTTCTTCAGCTGTTCAGCTTCAGTACTTGTGTTCTTCAGCTGTTGTACTTCAGCACTTTAGTTCTTCAGCTGTTGAAGTCTTCAGCACTTGATCTTCAGCTGTTGAAGTCTTCAGCACTTGTCAAACTGCTGATGAAGCTTTCAGCAGTTGTTGTGATACCATGTGGGACTTAGAGGTTTTCTGATCTTGGCTCATTGGTTCTTTTGGTCCAACAAACTCCCCCTGAACCAATGCAGCCAAAACCTCTAAATTATTTATTATCCCACTTATTGTTGGCAAAAGATTGGTCTTTTTCCTTCTTGATCAGTAGAGAAGATGACCCATGTAAGCTCCGCCTGGGAAGAAATCTCAGATATTTGTTTGGCAAGGTATGAATGGGAACTCTGTTTTGGGGAACTGGACACAGAGTTTTATCCCATTCATGAGATTTACTTCCCCATAATGAGTCTGTATGACTCTCGAACATAGGCCTCAAGGAGAACAACTTGTTCCTCCTTGGAGAGTTCTTCTACTCCTCCTTCGAAGAAGAACTCTGGACCATAGTACTCAGATAAGTACTTCATGGTCCTGCCATTTTTCAGCTCCACTGTAGTTACCTCCCTATAGACAAATTCATCAGGATGGGTGCCTTCAAGGAGTAACTGGAGCTCATTCTTCTTGATGTCTTCAAGCTTTTTATATAACAACCCCTTTTTGATCATCTTGTTTTCTAGTAAAGCTTGAGGGGTCATCTTTGCTTGATGAGCTTTCTTGAATTCATCAATTATTTCCCAAGGTGAGACTACAATGGCCAACATGATGGTAGAATCTATTGTTTTTCTAACCTGGCCATTGTATCTGTGTGGAATAGTTCTTTTATGGATTCTAGAACTCACCTTGGGGTCTGGCCATACTCTCACTCTCTCCTTCTGATACTGAAATGTGTGCCTGAGAGTGTACAGCCTCTGAGCATGCCCTTTCATGGCTTGTATAGATGATGACTGAGGAAATTCCTTGTCAACCATCTTCAGTAGTTGCTCATCGTGCTGTTTCTGCTGTTCTTCATCTTCTATCTTGACTCTAACCATTTCCCTTTGAGAGTCAGGTGTGATCATGGTTGACTTCTGGGTTTTGGTAGCTTTAGAACAGCAGAGAGTGGCAGACTATCATCTTCATCCTCTTCTTCTTCTTCTTCTTCTTCCTCAGCACCCTTCTCCTCCTTCTAGGTGCATCACTGGATGATGGTTGGGTTGGTAAGGAATTGGTTTTGAAGAATGAGGATGTTTGGATTTGGGCTTAGAGATTGGTTTGGAGATTTGAGGGGTAGGCTGTGTTTGAGTGGGTGGAAGGGAAGGTTGATCCAGCATCTTTGTAGTAAGTTTCGCCTTTGTAAGTTTTGCCATTTCCAACCTTTTACCAGCCCCAGCCTCATCAAGGGCTTCAACAATAATCCCCTTGTGGAATTGCTCAGACAGACAGATTCTGGTGGCTATAGCCAGAATACTGTCTCTGGTCCACGCGCGAATCTCCATTAAAGATCTTCCTAAGTATTTTGCAATGAAGCGGATCATGATCTCCAATCTCTCTTTTTCAAGAGCATCATACCCAGCCCATCGGGTTTGAATCTCTTGCACTTCCAACCTTCTGATCTCACTATCCAATGTGGCTGTATCAAACCCTTGCCTGAAGAGTTGTTCAATTATTTTATCCATGGATCGGCTGTGTGTAGTATCAGCATCTTTTACCAGCTCTTCCAAGGATTTGTCTTCAGCAGTAGGTTGATCATCAGCACTTTTCTTTCGTTGTAAGTGAGCAGTGGTTGCTTTTCTTTCTCCTCCTCTTGGGCTTGCTTTTCTTCCTTCTCTTCCTCTGTTCTTTTCCTCTTCTTTTTTTCACTGCAGTACTCTCCCCCTTTTTGGATGCATTGGAGGAAGGGTTTTGTACCGCAGAAAGTGTCTTTTGCACAGCAGCATCAATCAAGGGTTGTAAAGTTGAGGAAAGCCTCTCATCAATGGCTTTAGTCACAATGTCAGTGATTATGGGTGTGATGAGAGGGAGGGAATTTTGAAGTACAGCAACTATTTGCTCAGGAGGGTTCTGTTCCTGAGAAATAGGCCTGAAGCAGAGGCAGGTGGTTGAGTTTGGAGTGGCTCAGTGTTTGGGGAACCTTCAACTGAAGGTGCCATCTGTGGGTTGGTGGAGGCAGATGGTCTTTCTCCTTGTGAGAGTTGGTCAAGTAGGTTTTGCAGCCTACTGACTTTCTCTTCAAGGATTGTGTTCTGGGCAAGAACATCGTAGAAAAAGCCCAGGTCATCATCAGCCGAAGCTGAATCATCTGACCTCCTGCTTGGAGCAGGATTTACATGCACTGGGTGTAGACCAGTTGTTGCATGTGCCCCTTTTTCTTGGTACTGGGGACTTCCAGCCTCAGGACAATGTCCATCATCAGCTGTTGCCTCTAGTGAGGTCTTAGCAATGTTACCAGCCTCATTCTGATCATGTGCTGATTCAGAAGAGGTGGCAGCCTCACTAGATATTCTAATCTCCTTATCTACACCAGGAGATAGAAGTGGTAAACCCCTGTGCTGTGGGTTCTCAATTGCACTGTGTTCCTCCCCCTCAATGGTAGAGGTGTTCCCAGTAGTAAGTGGTTTCTGGGAGGGGGTGAGGAGTGCAGTTGAGTCAGCACTTGTGCAACTATTAAAGTTGGGTTGTGAGGGGCGGTTGTATGGGGTGAAGGGATAGAAGCAGTGTGCACCTGGGGAGGTTGGTGCTCTTCAATGGCAATCCCCTCAAGTGAGGAAGATCCCAGATGTGTAGGTACCCCTTGTGTGGTTGCTGCAGGCTCCTGTTGAGAGGAATCCTGAGCGGCTATGGCTGGAAGAGTCCTTATATCCACTAGGGGGTTTGGACCAGTGGATATCTCCTGCGTTTGTGTTGCAGGGGCATCCTCAGGGGACTCAATTCCCTGAGTAGCCGTTTTGGGTTTCTTTTTGGTGGGTTTGGTGGGGACTTTTGATATGGAGGTGGTGGCTGTGGGTTCCAGCTGCGTGGGTTTGCGCAGCTTGGCAGCCAATTTGAGTGTCTGGTCAGAGTTGTGCCGGAGTATACTTCCGGCAGAACAGCCGTAGCAGGGACTCCCAAGCCAACAAGTCCCTCAGCATTAAGCTGGTTTGTAATGATGGCCATTATGAACCGTGGATATAGTATCCAACGGTTAGCAGTTAGTTTTTGAGCCATATCCTTGAGCTCCGAAAATATTATTTCTGAAAAGTTTAACGGTTGTTGCTCAAGAATAGAATACATTACCTGCTGCCACTTTGTCGACATTTGATCCCAAGACGAAGTCTTAGGAGCCAAACATACATTCACCATGTGAAAAATTAGGCGTTCGGCGTCATGGAAGTGTTTCTTCATGATAGTGGAGGCACTTAGATTGCCTTGATATCCATGTTGGGCAAAGGATAGATCTGTGGTGCCCTTGGGATATCCAGCAGGAGAAATAGCATCATCCAGATGAAGAATTTGGCGGATTATTGCAGGAGTGATGACCACTTCTTTGTTGTTGACGACCGACTGGAGAGATGGTGTGTTGTTCTCCCCAGTGGTAATGGTGACGTTCATCCAAAACTGTTGGAGGGATTCGGCATGTAAATGGGATTCAGAAGAAATGCCGTTTTGTATTAGGACTGAACCATAAGATCGATAGCAGTATCGAACTTAGCCTAGACAGGCGATTTAGTAAGGTAGGCAACACAGTTGTGTCGCGGTTTAATTTGCATGGACGCCATTGAGAAGAGAGAAGTTTTGGAGAGGAACGTTAGGTTTGAAGAAGATGAAGCATTGAAGGATTAGGTCAGGGATATTTATAGGGTACGGGTAAGAAAACGACTGAAGGATGTGGTGTTAGTCATCAGTAGTTTTAAACGACTGTTGACATGGTATTATCCTTTCAGACGTTGAAACAGCTGAAGTCGTGGTGTTAGGCATCAGAAGTTAGAAAACTACTGAAGACCGTGGTTTTGACTTCAGATGATTGAAACAACTGAGGACTTGGTGTTTGTCATCAGTAGTTGTGAAACTACTGAAGACAGTGGTTTTGTCATCAGTTGTTGTAAACAACTGAAGACTTGGTATTAGTCATCAGTAGTTATAAAACTACTGAAGACATGGTTTTGCTTCAGTTGTTTAGAATGAAACAGCAGTTGTTGAAACAACTGAAGAGAAAGTTCTCTTCAGTAGTTGTCGTCAATTCATAGCCTTTCAGCTGTTTCATGCTGTCCTCAACACTTACTCATCAGACTTTGCATCTGATTTTCAGGTGTTTCATAGGACATCAGTACTTATCTGTTTATACTGATTTCAGTAGTTGTAACTACATCAGTAGTTTTAACTACATCAGTAGTTTGGAACAGATAAAGTACTTCAGTACTTGTGAGGCATTTAGCCATCAGTAGTTATAAAACTACTGAAGGGAAAGGACTCATCAGTACTTATATGTGACATGGGTACCAATGATCACCAGTAATTACTACTGAAATCATCAGTAGTTGTCACTTATTCTAGCTGCAGCATACCAAGCCTTAACACAAGGTTTTGGAAAGTAGAACTATCCAAAGGCTTAGTAAAAATATCTGCAAGCTCATCAGCACTAGGCACAAACTTAGGATCAATCAGACCTTTTTCAAAACAATCCCGAATAAAATGATGTCTGATCTCTATATGTTTGGTCCTAGAGTGCTGGACTGGATTTTTGACAATACACAGAGCTGAAGCACTATCCATTAACAATGGAGTCTTAGTCTCTGTAATGCCATAATCCAGAAGTTGGTTCTGAAGCCAGAGTACCTGAGAGGTGCAACTTGCAGCAGCAATGTACTCGGCCTCAGCAGTTGATGTAGCAACAGATGTTGTTTTTCTTACTCTGCCAAGAAATCAAACAGTTGCCTAGGAATTGACAACCACCAGAAGTTGACTTTCTAGTTAACTTGCACCCTGCATAGTCACTATCTGAAAAAGCAACTAATTTGCAAGAGTGTCCAGTGGAATACCATAAACCCAGAGATTGTGTACCTTGCAAATATCTAAAGATTCTCTTGACTGCAATCAAATGAGACTCTTTAGGAGCAGCCTGAAATCTAGCACAAACACATGTAGCAAACATAATATCTGGTCTAGAAGCTGTTAGATACATCAAGGACCCAATCATACATCTGTAAAGCGTTTCATCAACAGCTTTACCTTTCTGATCAGCATCCAGTTGTGTGGTGTTGCACATGGGAGTAGAACAGGGCTTACAGTTTTGTAAATCAAACTTATTCAAAAGATCTTTTGTATATTTTGACTGATGAATAAGGTTCCATCAGCCTTTTGTTTGATTTGCAAGCCTAGAAAGAACTGTAATTCTCCCATTGCACTCATTTCAAACCTCTTTTTCATTAATGTTGTAAAATCATCACACAACTGGGGATCAGAGGATGCAAAAATAATATCATCAACATAAATCTGAACAAGTAGCTTATGCTGATCCACCTTCTTAATAAACAAAGTTTTATCAATGGAGCCTCTAGTGAAATTATTCTTAAGAAAAAAGTAGAGAGTGTCTCATACCAGGCTCTAGGAGCTTGTTTCAACCCATAAAGAGCCTTATCAAGTTTGTACACCCATTCAGGATGTTTATTATCCTCAAAGCCTGGTGGTTGACACACATAAACTTCTTCCTTTATTTTACCATATAAAAATGCACTTTTAACATCCATTTGAAAAACTTTAAGATTGTGGAATGCAGCATAGGCTAAGAACAATCTGATTGCCTCTAGTCTGGCTACAGGGGCAAAGGTTTCATCATAGTCAATACCTTCTTCTTGTGAAAACCCCTGTACAACCAGTCTAGCCTTGTTCTTAACAATAAGCCCATTTTCATCGTTTTATTCCTAAACACCCATTTAGTGCCTATTGCACACTTACCTGGGGAAGAGGAACAAGTTCCCACACTTGCTGTTTCTTGAACTGAAGTAGCTCAAGCTGCATAGCTTCAACCCATCCATTGTCTCTCAAAGCAACATGGTAGTTCTTTGGCTCTAGCTGACTGATGAAGAGAGCATAGACAGAAGTTAGACAATTGACTTCTGGTTGAAACACCAGCATTGATATCACCAATAATCTGAGACATGGGGTGATTCTTCAGTTCTTGATAAACAATGAGATCTGTGCAAGTGTTTGTAGAACCTTCAGCAGCAGCAGATGTTGATGTAGACTCTTGAAACCAAGAATTTGATGGTAACTCAAAAGATGTAGAGGAAACAGAGATCTCATCAGCATTTGTTGTGGATGGAACTGCTGAAGCTACAGGAACATCAAGTTTAGCAGACACAGGCAGTTGGTCACTAAACTTGAATAGGTGAGTATTGATATTATCATCATCATCATCAATACCACCAGGTGGAAGACATGCTGCAGAAGATGATTGAGCCACAGGATCTGCAACAGCTGGAGGTTGATAAGGAACATATTGCAGTATGTCCAAATCAAACAACTCCACAGGGTTTTGTGGAATCTTGTCCAAAGGAGATTCATTAAACTTCACATGCAGAGTCTCTTCAACTATCTTTGTTCTGCAGTTGAAGACTCTGTATGCCTTGCAAGTAGATGAATAACCAACAAAATACCCAGCATCCACCTTAGGATCAAATTTATGGAGTTGATCCTTTGTGTTGAGAATAAAACAGGGACATCCAAATGCTTTGAAAAATGAAATCAGAGGAGCCAAATGATGGAGAACTTCATATGGAGTCTTCATCAACCTCTGATTTACTAAAACTCTATTCTGCACATAGCAAGCTGTGTTGACAGCTTCAGCCCAAAAGGTCAGTGGCAAACCAGAGTCAGCCAGCATGGACCTTGCAGCTTCAATGAGGGTCCTGTTCTTTCTCTCCACTACTCCATTTTGTTCTGGAGTCCTTGGGATGCTAAACTGCCTTTTGATTCCCTTTGAGAGATAGAAGTCATCAAGTGTATGATTCCTGAATTCAGTTCCATTATCACTCCTGATACACTTGACTGGAAGGGAATACTGCTTCTCAATATACAACACAAAGTTAATAACCTTCTGAGCAACCTCATCCTTTGAATGTAGAAAGAAAGTCCATACAAATCTGGAGTAATCATCCACAATTACCAGACAGTATTTCTTCTTGGCCATGCTCATCACTCTCACAGGACCAAATAGATCCATATGCAGTAATTGCAAGCAGGCAGTGGACTTAGGCTCTTCAATAGGAGGGAATGAGACTTTGTGTGTTTTCCTTTTAAACAAGCAGTGCAGGTTTCATCACAGTGGAACTCCTTTATTGGTAAGCCTCTGACTAAACTATTGTGGATAAGCTGATTCATGTTTTTGAAATTAACATGACCCAGCCTTCTGTGCCACAGTTTAGATTCTTGAGAAGAGGCTTTGGAAAATAGGCAAGGATTGCCTTTGAGATCTATTTTCTTGGAAAGATCTAAGGCATACACTCTTCCTGTCCTGTTGGCTCTCAGGAGAGTGTGATCATCCAACACCTTGTCAATCAAATGCAAAACTTTGGATGACAGAATCCTACAGTTCTGACTGGTGAAAAGAGCAACATGGCCTTTATCACACATTTGACTGACACTCAAGAGATTGTACTTGAGATTTTCCACATGATTAACATCATCAAATTTGATTTCTCCATTGGAGACAAAGCCATTACCAATGATGTAACCCCTAGCATCATTGCCAAAAGAAACAAATCCCTTCTTTCCTTGAGAGTAGTCATGAAGAAGAGAGCTGTTCCCAGTCATGTGCATAGATCCCCCACTGTCTACATACCAGATGCTACTTTGGCATGTTGGAGAACCCTGCAAAAATAAACAATCAGTTAGTTTTGAGACCCAAACCTTTTTGGTTTTGGGCCTGGTCTCATCAATAGATGGTAAACTAACAGGTTTATTTGAAACAACAGCCTGAGAGGAAGAAGATGGTGAAGAAGAGGAATCCTTTGGCTTGGATCTCCTTTTCTGTGGTTTCAACATAGGAGCATCTAGTTGGTTAACTCTACCCAACAGATGTTGAACCATCATAACCAGCTGTGTCTGATTTTGTGATAAAGCTTTCAGCTCATCAGACACATTGCCAGTGGAGTTTGATAAGTTCCTATGTTGCACCTTCTTCTTCTGAGCACTCTCAGCTGTCACCTGTTTAACCCCTTCCTTTTTGGATTTCTTTGAGGACTTAAGGGTTACAGGATTTGATGTTGCTGATACAAATGTGGTCTCAAACTCAGTTTTCATTTTTACCATTTTCTCTTTAATTTCTTCTTTTTGTTTGAGTTTGGAACCTCTTTTGTACCAGCAATCATCTGTAAGATGATTGAACAAACCACATACTTCACATGGTTTCTTCTTCATCTTAGGTTGATCATCAACTAAAGAGGGTGAAGCAACTGAGACTTGCTCTTCAATGCTTTGGAAGCATTGTTTGCTTTCTTGACTGCCTCTTTAGTAGTCTTCAAACTCTTTCTACTGACAGTTTTCTTCTCTTCAGTACTGACAGCAGTTGGAGTTTGAACTTCAGGTGTTAAATCCTGCTCTCTAGTCCTTTCAGGACTTTCAGAATTAACTCCTGAGTTGATCAACTCATTGATCATGTGAGTGTCAGCATTTGAACCATCAACATCAGCTGATAGGTTCAGAGAGGGCTTGATGCTGACTTCTACTTCTGATTGTGCTGTATCAGAAAGTAGATCACATGATGAGATGGATTGGTTATCACTCTCACCATCAGATTCTACCTCTGCTCTTGGAGTAAAATCTGTAGGTGGAGCAGTGTGATTGTAACCAATGCCAAACTTCACATTGGAAGCAGATTGCTTACTAAGAAGCATTTCAAAACCTTTGCATGATTGTACCCATCTATCACACTCTACCTGGGTAACTGCAAGGGTTTCTTTGAGATCTTTATACTTCTCTAGAAGTATCTCTTCCCTAGCCTTATCATCAGTTATTTGGCATTTCAGTTTGTAAATCTCATCATTTTTATCATTAAGCACAGACTCAAATTCAGCTTTGTTTTTGGAAATTATTTGTTCTAGCTCAATGTTCTTGTTGATTAAAGCTACATTTGCTTCTCTAATAGATGCAAATGCTGCTATGCATGTGTCAGAACATAATTTGGCTTTTGCCTCAGAGGATACCTGTGATACCTTTGGTGTAGAGGCATTAGAGGATGAAGTATCAGCAGAATCCAAAGCCATAAGAGCTAGATTTCCAAATGGACTGTCACCACCGTGTTGACCAGCACCTGAGAACAGTTGTTCATGACCAGACATGTCATCTGGTAAACTGCTCCAGTCAACAACTCCTGGGGTGAAGAAGCTGTGTTGTTGAGGTTGAGTTTGTTGATGAGATTGGGAAGGCTGTGGTTCAGGCAATGCTTGTGGTTGTTGTGCAATTGGAGCTTGAACAGAATTTGGTTGAGGCACATAATAGCAGGGATAAGGATATGACATTTGACCCTGGGGAACAAAGTATGCAGGAGATCTAGGATGTGAATAATGACCAGAACCAGCAGGATGTTGCCCTCTGTTTTGTGGACTAGTACTAGGAAAAGTCACAAAGGGTGCAGAAGAGTTAGATCCAGTTGATCTACACTCTCTTGCAAAGTGTCCTAGCCTTTGGCATTTGTGACACCTCAACTTACTCTTGTCAAAACCAACTTTGGTTTTGCCAGAGAGTCCAGGAAATTTCCTGCCAGTTCTCTTGTAGAACTTCTGAGATCTGATATTAATCAGTGCCATCTGGCTCAGAATATCCATCTCTTCTAGATCATCATCAGCTATTCCTTTCAGATCATCCATGATGAAGCATAAATTGTCACTATTACTGCCAGAATGACTCTCAATACCAACAAATGCATGATCAGAACTATTTGAAGAGAAATCTATATGCTCATCATAATTGCTTTCAGATGCAGCATATTCTGACTCATGACCAACCAAGGCAGTATTGCCTGGTACAAAGTCATCAGTGAGCTTTCCTGATGAGGACAGTTTCCTCTTCTGCTCTATCTCTCTTTCAAATGTAAGCAGTTTCCCATGAAGTTGGGTGAGAGATAGGCCTTCTAGATTTGCACTGGAGCGTAGGACAATAGTGTATGTGTCCCATCTCTCAGGCAGTGATCTGAGGAATCTGTTGTTCATCTGGCTATTGGTGTATTCCTGTTTCACCATTTTCAGCTCAGATATCAAGCAGGAAAAGCGCTCAAACTGTTGAGTCAGTGTCTCACCCTTTCTATGAGAGAATGTCTCATATTGTTGGGCAAGGATCTCTCTATTGTTTGCTAAGACCTCATCAGTGCCACCGAATTGTTCCTTCAGGGCATTCCAGAGATCATGAGCAGTTTCATGATGCATAAGCCCTGAATAGATTTCATTAGGCAGTGCCATGGCCAGAATTCCATGGGCTTTAGCATCAATCTCAAATAGTTTCCGATCTTCATCAGAGTATTGTTCCTTCTTCTTCGGAACCATTTGATTGGTTTCCGGATTGTTCACCATAGGCTTATGTGGTCCATGTACCACAGATGTCCAACAACCTGAACTGTTAACAGACAGGTGATGAAGCATTCTTCGTTGCCATATGTTATACTCGGTCCTAACCAGCATCGGAGGCTTGGTTGAGGAACCGGTATTGTGAGGATCATTAGAAGGAGTCGTCATCTCGGATTCAATCAAATTCGTTTAAGCTAAAACAGATTTAGAACAAAAACGCAACAACCAATTGAACCAGAAGATCTCAAAATAAATGAACGAAAGCGGCAGAAATTCAATAATCTATAACCAGTTCTTGCAAATACGCTAATTCAATCAAACACAGATATCAATTAGCAGTTTCAATGATCAATTGTTAGATCGATCAATGATTAACCTGCTCTGATACCACTTGTTAGGATCAGTGATCTATGTTTGATTGATTGAGAGTATTGCAGCGGAATTCAAACAATGAATTAGTCGATTCACAAGAACAAAACGATATTCAATGAAGAACAAAGACGGTTATAGAGAGAGAGAATATCTGCAAATATATTTCATTCAATATTCGCTTTCGTGGTAACAGAATGTCACAATTAATTAGGTCGACACCTCTTATATAAGAGATGTGACGTCTGCTGATGTCACTTGATAGTGACATCTAACAGATTTATTACAACTGAAACACAACTACTGAAGATGTCAAAACTGACATCTTCTTACAAAAAGTTCTAAGTGTTATCAGTTGTTATAACTACTGAAAAATATAAAACTACTGAAACTACAACGACTGAAGAACAAGCTCTTCAGTCGTTTTACAAAACTACTGAAACTAGAAATATAAAACTACTGATATCACAACTACTGAAGAAGTACTCTTCAGCAGTTGTGACAAACTACTGACGCTTCAGTACTTGATCTTCAGACTTTGACCTTCAGATGTTTTATCAGCTGATGTCTTCAGTCTTTGTCTTCAGACTTTGTACATCAGTTGTTGATCTTCAGCACTTGTAAACTCTTCAGCTGTTGTACTTCAGTACTTTGGTCTTTCAGCTTCAGCACTTGTTCTTCAGCTGTTCAGCTTCAGTACTTGTTTCTTCAGCTGTTCAGCTTCAGTACTTGTGTTCTTCAGCTGTTGTACTTCAGCACTTTAGTTCTTCAGCTGTTGAAGTCTTCAGCACTTGATCTTCAGCTGTTGAAGTCTTCAGCACTTGTCAAACTGCTGATGAAGCTTTCAGCAGTTGTTGTGATACCATGTGGGACTTAGAGGTTTTCTGATCTTGGCTCATTGGTTCTTTTGGTCCACACAGGTGCAAATCAATTAGTCAGTGGCTATGAAGTAGACTACTGATCATCAATCACATCAATACATATACACAAGGCAACGTTAGAGAGATATCAAACAAATTGGGTCAAGAAGATCACATTTCTTTCTAAGTGGTCAAAATTTGAGATGGCTTATGATCAGATTAGTGCTAAGAGGGATACAAGGAATAAGAAGAGACACCTTTACAGTTGGGCAACATTGTCAACTTGAGGTTTGATATGATGGTTCTCTCTTGATTCACAAGGGATAGGTGTCAACACTTTCTATTTGGGAACCAACTCTCTAAGAACTACCACTTGAGCCATTCATGATTTGAGCAAAATGAACATTCATTCCTATCAAGGACAAAATGTCCCAATGCTCAAGATTTTGTCACATGAATCAAGGCAATTTGGAGACAAGTAGCACCTTTTACACCACCAAAAGACCAGCAAATGATCACAACATCCTCACCCTCCCAAACATTGAGGAAAACTAGCTGTATAATCCTTCAGGGGGAGTATTGTTGCACCCTGAAAGGACCTATAATGCCAACTCAATGGATGAATTTCATGATTGCTCTCTAAAATCCCTCAAGTCCAAGAAGCAATGCGGTGAACTTCTGCTAAGGAAAAGACAAGTGTTTTCTTCCGCATTTGTCAATACGGAAGACATAATGCTAATCCGACAAGTTCTTTACTCTTGTGCATAGACTAATGCAGAAGACTAAAAGTTAATATGACAAGACTTTGCTCATCCGCCTTTGAAAAATGTGGATGGCCGAACAAATGTGCATAAGTATTTGTTCTCTGCATTAACCAGTGCGGATGACTAACATACTAATGCGGATGATCAAGTGAATAAATGCTAATCAATTAACTCATCCACATTTCTCAATGCGGATGAACAAGAAAGATGCGGATGAAGACGTAGACTAGTTTTGATGTAATTGGTCAGGGGTAGTTTAGTCATTTGTAAAAGGCATCTTGTCTGCCTATAAATAATATTACCTCGTACATGAGTGACGGCTGATAGATAGAGAATTTTTGTTGTAATTATTCTCTGTAATTTATCAACTTTCATATATACAATACAAAAGCATTTATGAGTAATTTTCTTGCATTGAATGTTCTTTGATTGTTTGTTTCCACATTCAATCACTGACATGATTACCATATTTGATTCACAGTAAGAATCTCACTCTTACTCAACCCCAGTCATTGGTATTAGAGCTTTGGCTCTCGATTCTCTTCAGATCTGCGCAAGAACTGAATAGAATTCGATTGATCTGGTAATCAAGTTGCTAGTAAGTATATCATCTTTGGACTAGTTGGATAATCAATCCTAAAAATTATCTAAATCTATATTATATCAGTTAAACACATAGTTAAAATGGATTCTAACAGCTACTCAGAACTTGGTCATACACCTAAACCTCCAATGCTTAAACATAAATCTGAGTTTAAATAGTGGAAAATCAGGTTTAGGAATTACATCATAGGTGTAGATTTTGATTTCTGGATCTCAATATGCAGGGGGCCACACATCCATGTTACTCTGTCTGCTGATCAAGTTGCAATATACAGAACTGCTAGAATACCCATTGAAGATCTGACCTTAGATGAAGAAGACTACAAGAAAATAAGATAGACCTCAAAGCCTACATAATTCTGACTCAAGCACTCAAGATGGATGTGCTGAAAACATTGGAGAAGTATGGAACTGCAAGAGCTATGTGGGATGCACTCAAAATCATGTGTGAAGGAAGCAGTGAGGTGGCTGAAATCAACAAAGACAACTTGTTAATCAGTATGAAACATTCCTAAACAACTGCACAGATTTGTACAGTTAGTAATGACTTGGAAATCATGGGAGTCACTTACAAGATTAAAGAATTAAACAAAAAGATGCTTCACAGTCTCCCTGAAACTGGGAAACAGAATGTAACCTTGCTGAAAAATACCCTTGATCTAGAGTACTACTCTAGACATCATGATAGCCATAATTGGGGCTTTAGAACTTGATTAAAGTAGGAGAAATTTTGGTGGACCAACAGTGATTGAGGCTTACAAATTTCCATCAGAATATCATTCTGTCGAAAATGCCTTCATCACTAAGGAAGATGATTTCATCTCATCAAGAGATCAAATGAACAACACTAGGTTCATTGCAACTCCACCAATCAATCATCCTTCAACCTCATCTCAAACTTCCAAAGTCACTACTGCTCCTCAAACCAATCTGAGGACTCAAGATCAGAAGAACAAAAAGCAACTTACAATGTATTTGTTGTAAGCTTTGAAGCCTACTTGGGAGGAAGACTCATTTCTGCTCATCTTATTCAAGAAGATCTGGAGGAAAGGGATCCAGATGATGTGGAAGAAATGGATCTACAATGGCAAATGGCCATGATTGCAATGAGAGCTAAGAAATACTTCAGAAAAGGAAGAAAGCTAAGCCTGAATGAAAATACAAAACTTGGATATGATAAATCCAAGGTGAAATGCTTTACTGTGGCATGGCTGGCCACTTTTTAAGAGAATGCAATGCCCCCAAGAGAACAACTATCAAAGTAACTCTCCAGGCCAATCATCCTCACAACCTAACTCAAGCTTTCACTCAAACAACCACAACAACAATATCACCAACACCAATCATATTAGAATTCACCCCAATTGACGAATCAAGCTCATGGAAGTAGTCAGTCTTCAGCCAGTGCTCTAGTGAAAAAGCAAGATTGAGTATGTGACTAGAGTGTGTATGCAGAGGAAGTCAAGCCTCAATTTCAAAATCATGCTCTTATGGCTCACATCAATCATGGACCATCTCCAATGCCTACTGAGGTAAAATCTAAGCTTTGTAGTGAAAAATGCATTAATGAATTGCAAGGTATAGGGAGCATAACCACAAACTGGCTGATAAAATCAAAGAAGAAAAGGTAGAGTCAGAGATGATGAAAAGAGAAATAAAAAACTTTGAAATCAAAATTAAATCTCTCATCTCTGACATACAAAAACTGCATGGTGAGAAGTACACTCTTGCAGCTCAGAATGAGCTACTTACAGAAAAGTTAGCTCAATCTAAGGCTCAACAATCTATGACTGAAGTAAAACTTGAAAAGTTTCAAATGTCTTTAGTCAAGCTACAAGAGATGCTGATTCCCAAAAGGATCCAAAGGACATGACAAGTATTGGGTATAATTCATGTCCTCCACCATACAATGACAACTACACTGTCATGCCTGAATCTGTCTCACTCTCTGAGACAATTGAACCTAAAACTATGGAACCTAAATGTAGTGAAACACGTGATCAATCCTCAAAACAAACCTGTGTTTATATTGAAACCAATGAGGATAAATCAAGTTAGGTCACCCAATCAAAATCAAAGAGTGTTTAGACAAGACAGTGAGTGTCATGAAACCATCAAGCCCTGTAAAAGCAATTGTACCTTTTATATAGTTCATACCATCTGTTTTACAAGGCAAAAAGAATATATCAAGATAGTGAAACCCACTACTGAGAATAGTTCTGATAATGAGATTATATCTCCAAAAAATTCAAGCAAATCAGAAAAAAGGTTTCACTACAAAAGAAACAAACAGTAACACTGAGTTCAACACATAAAACATCATCAGACCCTTAGTCTTCAAGATTAAGGAAGGGAGTTGGGTTTGATATATGCAATAAGGAACATGTTGACCAGCTTGAGAAAGAAGTAAGAAATAGGTTGAAGAAACAGAAACACCCCAAACAATTAAACAAAGGTAGTGTTGTGAAGCAAACTACTAAAAGGGCTGATTTTAATTCATCACCTAAGGAAAAGAAAGTGACTCATCAAAAGAAAATATCAGTTGAGTCACATAAGGAAAAATCTGATTCAAGAAACAACAAATGTATTGTGACATTTGTGAAATGTTCAATCACAAGATAGATAAACGCTTCTTTAATCAATATTGCTCTATCTGTGATATGAACAATCACTCCACCAAAAACTGATATTTCAACAAGTATTGTTCAATCTATGACATGAACAATCACAATACATCTGATTGTTACTTCAATCAGAAGGGTTTGAGAATTCCCCAACACAAGCACATCTCAAAAACATCCACTGTGATGCATTCTATCAGACCTCATTTTCATAATACTCAATCTAGGAAACCTAGATCAACAAATGACAGGAATAATTTGAAGGAATTAAGTAAGGATCAAAGAAATCATCTCACAATGAAACACCAACTTGACCTTCCAAAACAAATATCTACTTTTGATAATGAAAAACAAACTAAATGTTTACAAGAAATAGAGACCAACGATTTCATTATTCATCTGAATCCTCAGTAGATGTTGATGAGATGACTCAACCCATTCATTACCAAAAATCTCCCAGGAGATCTCCATCCAAATCACAATTTAGAGGGAAATACAGGAGGTCACCATGATGAATATGAACAGGAACCCAAGACCATCATGGCTTGGGTTCCCTATTCTAATTAGTTCTTTTTGCTTGCGGGTGTATCCACACAGGTCTCATAGTCTATGGTACGTAGACAATGGATGCTCCCGACACATGACTGGAGATCGTTCCCTCCTTCATGACTTCAAGCACATACAACAAGAACTACTGTGGCATTCGATGGAGATTCAGAAAGTGCTAGAATTACAGGAGAAGGATCTGTGACAAACGGGATGCTGAGCTTTGACAGAGTGAACAACTATGAACAACTGAATTTCAATCTACTAAGCATGTCTCAGATCTGCGACAAAAAATATTCCACTCACTTTACACACACTAATTGCTACATTTTGAAACCTGGATTTCAGATCCCTAATGAATGGGTTGTCTTAAAGACTCCAAGGAAGAATAATACATATGTCTGAAACCTGTGTTCTGCATCACCTAAGGAAGAAACAAGTCTTTTGCCTAAAGTCACAACTTTGGCATAGACGTTTGGGTCACACTAACTTTAAAAATATGAACAAGTTAGTCAAAGGAAACCATGTCATTAGTCTTCCTAAAAAAGAATTCAATTTTATTGATCAATGTTCAACGTGCCTCAAAGGAAAACAACACAAATCGTCTCACAAAACCAAGATGGTGAACACTAACAATACTCCATTGAAGCTACTTCACATGCATCTATTGTGTCACACCCCAACCTTGACGGCGGAAACGTCGAGTTGTGAGGGTTAAGATTTTTCACAACCACATAACGCTATATTTAAATGTAAATATTAAAATTATAAGTTTCAAAGGCATAACAAACATAACTCTCTAACATTAAATAAGTTCCAAACAAAGAAAAAACATACATAAACATTTTATTTATTAAACTAGGTCCAAGTCCTAGTTTTATTGCAAGCTTCAAAAGTCCACTTAAACTTGGGATTCCTGAAACATGATAAAAATAAAAGGTCAACTATAAATAGCTGGTGAGTTTCACGGTTTTCATACATAATAAGATAAAATTACAAGTAGCAATTCATGTCATTGGTTATAAGTTAGTAAGGTTATAGAACACATATCGTTACAACCAAACCTCGACTTGATTACAAGTATATAAGATTGGCTAAGTGTATTTGGTTCCCATGATGAACAATCATACGTCATCAGGAGTCGGCAATACATCGACTTTAGCACCAAATAGGCTTGTCACGCCCAAAGATCTAAGACGTCGCCAGGCTAGCAATAGTTAATGATTGCAAACAAGAATATGTATCTCATATAAACATACAACACACAAATAACCATGACAAAAATATGAATTGCAAGTGCTTACAAGTTTAAACGTTTACAAGTGTATGAGAATAAGTATCATGTTTCACCCCAAATTAGTGTGAAAATATAAAAAGGGGCAAGGAAAACTCACTTGGTCAAACAAGTATATAATGAAGATCGATAAGAATAATATATGTTGTTCCAAGATAAAACGTCACAAGACACCTAAATATATAAATATTACAAGATTTAGGTTAATAAGAGATTAACGAGTTAACATGAACTAGGGTATTAGAATTTTGGGGATTTTTATAAAGTAATAAATTCTTATAAAAATACCATTTATGAAATTTTTAAAATTTATTTTTAAAGAAATTGATCCTTTGTGAATAACTTGTGATTTTATTTATAAAATTATATTTAAATTCTATAATTATCGTGATAAATCCTTAAACATAAGGTCTAATATTAATTTAGTATCTTTAAGTATTATATAACAATCTAATTTTTATAAAAATGCTTAATATAACATTGTAAAAAATTTTACATTAAAATATTAAAATGTTTTACAAGAATAGATTTTGAAGAAATATTTAGATGACTTTAAAAATATTTGGGGTTTATAAAAGTCATTTTTATATTATTATAAATTTTCTGTAATTAATTTAAGGCCAAAAAGGCTTTAAAAAATTACATGAGCGTGCTTGAGTTCGAACCCGGGACCTCATGGATATGGGGAACAAGACTTAACCAGTGAACCAAGGCTCTCAGCCGTGGTAGATCTTGGTGTTAAATTCTTTTAAACACAGACTAAAAGATTTCCCCCAAAACTTAAGAACCCTATAATCGTTAGCCCCAAATTGAACTTTAATTTGATAACGATTACCAAAATTAACATGGGGCTTTGATTCCCCATGTAATTTCAAGTATATACATACGTTTAATTACCCGATAAGAAGATGGATGGATGATGAACAAGCTATGAACAAACCGCGACACACGTATGGCTTGCTTGATATTTAAATAATAAGTATTATCAAATTAACTTTGAGGATAGTTTCAGATGGTGTTCTTGATGCAAAGCCCCTTATCAAACTAGGTTAAATTTGTTCAGAAAGTGGATTTTGGTAGAGTTACAGGTCGCGGGGTCAGAGAGGATCAGATATGGGATTTGTGTGTGTTTCAAGTGTAATTGGAAGCAGTGTTTGATTAGGAATAGTTAGATGATTGTGTAGGTTCATTTTGTTGGCTTATTATTAGAGATTTAATGCCCGAACGGCTATGGAATTAAAGGTATGGGTTATACGATCGTTTAAGGTTTGTAACCGGTGTTTTAACACAATTTTAGTTCATGATTAAGTTCGAATCGTCTCCATGAACCGATTAGGAGCGTTTGGGGTTCATTTTTACGCGTTTTAATGGGTCTTGGACCCCGCCAGCGCCACGCCGGAGCTTTGCCGGCCGGGGGCCGGAATATCGGGGAGAGAGAAAGGGTTTGGGTTGGGTTTTAAATAGTTACACAAATGGTCCCTCTAGTTTATTATTTATCATTTTATGTGTAAACCTTTTAATTAAAGTTTCTAATTTTGCAATTAAACCCCCAAACTCAATTAAATTTTATATTTTAAACAATAGTAAGTTCTAATAACCCTCATAGATTATTGTTATACATAATCTTATTATTACTAATGTTATCATCATTATTATTAACATAAGCTTGGTTATAGTTGTTGTTATAATAATAATTACAATTATTCTTGTTAACATTGTTATCATTATTAGTGTTACCGTTATTAGTTATATTATTATCTTTATTATAACTTATTAGTATTGTTATTCTTATTATCGTCATAATTATTACTTTCATACGTTACATACTAATAACAACTAAGAGAAAAAAATAAACATAATCCACCTACAAATTCCAAAATTTACAACCATGACCCTTTTAAGAATAAACGAAGTTAACTTTTAATTAACAAAAATACGAAATGTTACAGTCTCCCCAACTTAAAGATTTTCATCCCGAAATTAAAAGAAATGAAACTATACAAATAAGAACGGATATCTTTTCTACATGTCCTCCTCACGTTCCCAAGTAAATTCAGCGCCACGCTTATTTTCCAAACGAACCTTGACGATTTGGGTTGTTGTGGTTCTATTTTTCTTCATTATGCGATCCATGATCTCAACAGGTTTCTCGTCAAAATGCAATGACTCGTCAATCTGGATGTCTTCCAACGGAACATGCAGACTTTCATCAGCCAAACACTTTCTCAAATTTGAGACGTGAAATATAAGAGGAACTCCACTAAGGTCGAAAGATAACTCTAGTTATAAGCCACTTTCCCAATCCTTTTCAGCATTTTGAAAGTCCTAAAATTCTTGGAGCCAGTTTGCCCTTCTTTCCAAAGCGGACAACACCTTTCCACGGTGAGACCCTTAGAAGAACCATATCCCCAATATGAAATTCTAATGGCTTACGTCGCTTATCAGCATAGCTCTTTTGACGACTTCTCGCCACTTCAAGGTTCTTACGGATGATGAAAACTTTATCGGTCTCTCTTGTATAAGTTCAGGACCAGTGATGAAGTTTTCAACAATGTCGGTCCAACAGATGGTGAACGACATTACGACCATAAAGTGCTTCAAAAGGTGCCATCTTGATACTCGAGTGATAACTATTGTTATACGAAAATTCTCCGAGTGGTAGATGCGTATCCCAATCACCACCAAAGTCAAGAATACACAGGCGTAGCAAATCCTCCAAGGTTTGGATCGTTCGCTCGGTTTGACCATCAGTTTGAGGATGGTAAGCCGTGCCTAGGTCCAATTGAGTACCCAAGAGTTCTTGCATAGATGACCAAAAGTGTGAAGTGAAACGAGCATCTCGGTCGGATATGATGTGCAGAGGTACCCCATGATGACTTACAATGTCATCAACGTATATACGAGCTAACCTTGATGTCTCGTAAGTGTCACGTAGAGGTATAAAATGTGTCGATTTGGTCAATCGGTCAACGATCACTCATATGCTATCATGTCCTCAAGAGGTTCGGGGTAGTTTAGTTATGAAGTCCATGGATATGTGTTCCCACTTCCACGTAGGGATCTCAGGTTGCTCAAGTAATCCACTTGGACGTCGATGTTCGGCTTTAAACTTCGTACATGAGAGGCAATTAGCTACATAAGTTTCTATATCCTTCTTCATTCCAGGCCACCAATATTATCGCGCAGGTGCATGTACATTTTATCGGAGCCAAGATGAATAGAATTACGCGTTTGATGAGCTTCGTTCATGATAAAGGTACGAAGATTATCACGATTTGGAATCAACATCAACCCATTGGGTTTCGTTTCCAATCGGGTTAAAAGATTAGGCTCCAGCTCATCCTTCATTCTTCCTTCTTGTTGCACCACTTGTTGAGCCTCCAAGATACTAGACTCGTTGTCACTATCTATTCTCAATTTTTGTAGTATACGGTAGTCTCGTTGACATCTAGTCGAATCTCAGTATCGAACTCACCCAAAGCGTCAAACCATTGACGTCGATCACGAATTTCTTGGAATGAGATCATCTTGTTGTGAATCTTTCGGCTTAGGGCATCGGCTACAACATTTGCTTTACCAGGATGGTAACGAATGTCATAATCATAATCACTAATCAACTCCACCCAACGACATTGTCTCATGTTGAGATCTTTTTGATTGAAAACGTGTTGAAGGCTTTTGTGATCGGTGTAGACTATACATTGCGTACCATACAGGTAGTGCGTCCAAATCTTTAAAGCAAATACTACAGCACCAAGCTCGAGATCATGTGGTGTAATTCACCCCGTGAACCTTCAATTGTCTCGATGCATAAGCTATGACCTTCCCTCGTTGCATGAGAACACAACCATGGCCTTGTTTAGATGCATCACAATACATGGTGAAGTCGTCATTTCCATCGGGTAGGGTCAAGATACGAGCATTGCATAACTTATGCTTTAATGCTTCAAAAGCTTCTTCTTGCTTGGAACCCCACTCGAAGGGTTTATTCTTTTGAGTCAAAGACGTGAGCGGCTTCGCGATTCTCAAGAAGTTGGCAATTTATCGCCGATAATAACCAGCAAGACCAAGAAAAGAACGAACTTCGGTAGGAGTTGTAGGAACACACCAATTTTTCACAGCTTCCACCTTTGCAGGATCAACGTGAATTCCTTAGCTATTCACCACGTGTCCTAGAAATTGAACTTCCTCAGGCCAGAAGTCACACTTTGATAATTTCGCGTGCAATTGCTTTTTCTTCAACAACTCAAGTACCAATCTCAAATGCAGTTCATGATCGGTGTTGGTTTTAGAGTAGATAAGTATGTCATTAATGAAAATGATCACAAACTTGTCTAGATAAGGCTTGCATACCCGGTTCATGAGATCCATGAATACAGCAGGAGCATTGGTTAAACCAAAAGGCATCACCATAAACTCATAGTGCCCATAACGGGTACGGAACGCGGTCTTTGGGATGTCATCATCATGAACTCATAATTGATGATATCCAGAACATACATCAATCTTCGAGAATATAGCTGCTCCTTGAAGTTGGTCAAACAGGTCATCGATGGTAGGAAGAGGATAACGATTCTTGATGGTAAGCTTGTTAAGCTCACAATAATCGATGCACATACAAAACGATCCATCTTTCTTCTTCACGAAAAGAACAGGTGCACCCCAAGGCGAAGAACTAGGATAGATGAAACCCTTCTCGGATAGCTCTTGAAGTTGACTAGAGAGTTCTTGCATTGCAGACGGTGCAAGTCGATATGGTGACTTAGCCACGGGATTTGCTCCCGGTATCAAGTCAATTTTAAACTCAACTTCACGCACGGGAGATAAACTACTAAGGTCATCGGGAAATACTTCTAGAAAGTCTCGTACGATAGGGACATCCTTAAGTTCTTTCCCTTTGACTTTCGTGTTGACCACGTAAGCCAAGAAGGCCATATACTTCTTGCTTAAGCATTTTCGAGCTTGAGTGCAAGACATGAGTTTAAGTCCTTTGGAAGATTTTTCACCGAACACCTTCAAAGTATCTCCAGAAGGTAACGGTATACGGATGCACTTCTCTAAACAAATGATCTCGGCATGGTGTTTGGCTAACCAATCTTACCAATGATGACGTCAAAGCTTCCAAGTTTCATAGGGATAAGATCGATAAGAAAATCATGCGTGTCAAGACTTAAGATACAATCACGAATAATGACGTCAACGGTGATCGGTTCTCCATCGCCAACCTCAATAGTAAGAGGTCTTTCTAGTTTCGCATGTGACTTAGCAAGTATGGGTTCAAACTCTAACGAAACAAAACTTTTATCGGCTCCAGAATCAAATAGAACGTAGGCATAAGTTTTATTAATAAGAAACATACCTGTTCAATTTTTAAGGTATTTAACGATACAGGTAATGTATGAAAAGAATCGGATCACAAAAGTTAAAGGTGAGTTAACATACCATTCACCACATCGTTGTTTGCTTGTGCTTGGTTAGCGTTGATGTTGAAAGCATGTCCTCGGGCTTCTGGAACATTACCCACAAGACGAGGGCATTGCGGGCGGAAATGACCAGGTTCCCCATAGTTGTAGCAAACACGGTTGTGACCACGGCGGCATTGCTAGGTGCACGGTGGCAAGTCGCCACCAAATGACCATATTTACCGCATAAGGTGCAGATGCGGTATGGTTGATCCCCGGATGATGATACCTACACGTGTTGCACATACGCTGAGGACCAGCATAAGCCCTAACCCCAGGCACTTGTGCCACAGGTGTAGCCACAGGTACAAGTTGTCTTTGGGGTTGTTTGGGTGCAGCCACAACATAGTTACGCGCAGTGTGAACTTGCGCTTCTTATTGTTGTTGTTGTTGTTGGACGGTTCAGCTTTGGTCTCCTTAACGGCCTCGGTAGCCATCTTTTCCACCTTCTTGGCACCCTTCACAGACATGGTGCCCGCTCGTATATGGTTCTCGGTGAGTTGAGCGGTGATAGTAATGGCTTCTTCTAAAGTTGTGGGTCGGCTACCCACCACAGCATCTTGAATTTGGGGTGGTACACCCTTAATGAACTTCTCGATGTTGCAGGGGACAGTGTCAACCATGTGAGGCAGCACTATACTCAACTCATGATGCCTAGTTGAGTAGGCCAAATGATCACCATCGTTTTGCTTCGAATTCCAGAATTCATCTTCCAACTTTTGTAACTCGCTTCTCAGGCAGAACTTCGCGATGGCGATGTTCTTGAACTCTTCCCAAGTAAGTGCCAGAATAGCATCGGCCCCATGATTTCTCTTCTCGCTATTCCACCAGGTGAGAGCCCTTTGTTGGAGCATGCTAGTGGCATAACGAACTTTGAGTGCCTCGGGACACTCACAGTTGACAAAAGTGTTCTCCATGCTCTCGAACAACTCAAGAAGACCAATGGCTCCTTCCTTGCCACTAAAACTAGTGGGTTTGCAAGAGCTAAAGTACTTGAAAGTGCAAGTTTGGTTGTTGCGCCCTTGGTTAGAACTATTCTCCCCATGACCTTTTGCTAGAGTTGGTCATTAAGGTGCTATTGAGTTCAGCAACCATGGTTGGGATGATAGCAGCCATTTGTCGGGCAATCATGGCGGCTAGCTTACGATCGGAACTTCCACGCTTCCATGATGACGAGACATGCTGGAATATGGAAAATGAGTTAGATACGAGGAAAAGAATAACAAGGATTATAATTCAACAAGGATAAGACAAGAGTTGTAAGGCACATAGAATGGTTCCATTGGTAACGCATTACCATTTGGAAACTTTGACACGTCAAGGTAAGTTGACCCATTCGCCTTAGGAATTTGTGTATGTTGACCATAGTTTATCACTCATCCTAGAAATCCCCAGGTAAGCATAACTAGTCCCGTAGGATTTATGCGATATGCTTGCCTTAGCCTGAGGGTCTTTTGCCAGGAAATCCAGAATACAGGTGTCTATGTGTCACACAAATTTCTTAGGTTCATGAAATCAAAACCTTGATGAGATTTATATAGATTAGACATAACGTCTAAAGATCCAAATCATAAGCATAATCATAAGTTTCCACGTGTTGATGAGAATAAGATTAAGAAGTTTCATTTGCGGGGATAGTCAAAGAGTCAACGTTAAGTTTAGGGATACATATAACAAAGTTTAAACAATTACAAGGCAAACCTATGCTAAGGCATCAAGTTGCACATAAGTATGGCATAGCATTATGTAGCATGCAAACAATATATATAATTCCAAGTATATAAATATTATTCTATGAGGTTCATGCATAAATTATAGTCTAGGTCACCATTTCTAATAACCTAAATCCCTATAGTTATGGGCTCTGATACCAATCTGTCACACCCCAACCTTGACGGCCGAAACGCCGAGATGTGAGGGTTAAGATTGTTCACAACCATATAACGCTATATTTAAATGTAAATATTAAAATTTTAAGTTTGAAAGGCATAACAAACATAAGTCTCCAACACGAAATAAGTTCCAAACAAAACAAAACATTACATAAACATTTTATTTATTAAACTAGGTCCAAGTCCTAGTTTTATTGCAAGCTTCAAAAGTCCACTTTAAAGTTGGCGATTTCCTAAAACATGATAAAAATAAAAGGTCAACTATAAATAGCTGGTGAGTTTCCAAGGTTTTCATACATAATAAGATAAAATTACAAGTAGCAATTCATGTCATAGGTTATAAGTTAATAAGGGTATAGAACACATATCGTTACAACCAAACCTCAACTTGATACAAGTATATAAGATTGGCTAAGTGTATTTGGTTCCCATGATGAACAAGCATACGTCATCAGGAGTGGGCAATACATCGACTTTAGCACCAAATAGGTTTGTCAGGCCCAAAGATCTAAGATGTCGCCAGGCTAGCAATAGTTAATGATTGCAAACAAGAATATGTATCTCATATAAACACTTACAACACACAAATAACCATGACAAAAATATGAATTGCAAGTGCTTACAAGTTTAAACGTTTACAAGTGTATGAGAATAAGTATTATGTTTCACCCTAAATTAGTGTGAAAATATAAAAAGGGGCCAGGAAAACTCACTTGGTCAAACAAGTATATAATGAAGATCAATAAGAATATATATGTCGTTCCAAGATAAAACATCACAAGGCACCTAAATATATAAATATTACAAGATTTAGGTTAATAAGAGATTAACGAGTTAACATGAACTAGGGTATTAGAATTTTGGGGATTTTTATAAAGTTAATAAATTCTTATAAAAATACCATTTATGAAATTTATAAAATTTGTTTTTAAGGAAATTGATCCTTTGTAAATAACTTGTGATTTTATTTATAAAATTATATTTAAATTCTATAATATCATGATAAATCCTTAAACATAAGGTCTAATATTAATTTAATATCTTTAAGTATTATATAACAATCTAATTTTTATAAAAATGCTTAATTATCATATTTGTAAATAATTTTACATTAAAATATTAAAATGTTTTACAAGAATAAATTTTTAAGAAATATTTAGATGACTTTAAAAATATTTGGGGTTTATAAAAGTCATTTTTATAATTATTATAAATTTTCTATAATTAATTTAAGGCCAAAAAGGCTTTAAAAAAATTACATGAGCGTGCTGGGGTTCGAACCCGGGACCTCATGGATATGGGGAACAAGACTTAACCAGTGAACCAAGGCTCTCAGCCGTGGTAGATCTTGGTGTTAAATTCTTTTAAACACAGACTAAAAGATTTCCCCTAAAACTTAAGAACCCTAGAATCGTTAGCCCCAAATTGAACTTTAATTTGATAACGATTACCAAAATTAACATGGGGCTTTGATTCCCCATGTAATTTCAAGTATATACATACGTTTAATTACCCGATAAGAAGATGGATGGATGATGAACAAGCTATGAACAAACCGCGACACACGTATGGCTTGCTTGATATTTAAATAATAAGTATTATCAAATTAACTTTGAGGATAGTTTCAGATGGTGTTCTTGATGCAAAGCCCCTTATCAAACTAGGTTAAATTTGTTCAGAAAGTGGATTTTGGTAGAGTTACAGGTCGCGGGGTCAGAGAGGATCAGATATGGGATTTGTGTGTGTTTCAAGTGTAATTGGAAGCAGTGTTTGATTAGGAATAGTTAGATGATTGTGTAGGTTCATTTTGTTGGCTTATTATTAGAGATTTAATGCCCGAACGGCTATGGAATTAAAGGTATGGGTTATACGATCGTTTAAGGTTTGTAACCGGTGTTTTAACACAATTTTAGTTCATGATTAAGTTCGAATCGTCTCCATGAACCGATTAGGAGCGTTTGGGGTTCATTTTTACGCGTTTTAATGGGTCTTGGACCCCGCCAGCGCCACGCCGGAGCTTTGCCGGCCGGGGGCCGGAATATCGGGGAGAGAGAAAGGGTTTTGGGTTGGGTTTTAAATAGTTACACAAATGGTCCCTCTAGTTTATTATTTATCATTTTATGTGTAAACCTTTTAATTAAAGTTTCTAATTTTGCAATTAAACCCCCAAACTCAATTAAATTTTATATTTTAAACAATAGTAAGTTCTAATAACCCTCATAGATTATTGTTATACATAATCTTATTATTACTAATGTTATCATCATTATTATTAACATAAGCTTGGTTATTGTTGTTGTTATAATAATAATTACTATTATTCTTGTTAACATTGTTATCATTATTAGTATTACCGTTATTAGTTATATTATTATTCTTTATTATAACTTATTAGTTTGTTATTCTTATTATCGTCATAATTATTACTTTCATACGTTACATACTAATAACAACTAAGAGAAAAAAATAAACATAATTCACCTAGAAATTCCAAAATTTACAACCATGACCCTTTTAAGAATAAACGAAGTTAACTTTTAATTAACAAAAATACGAAATGTTACAGTCTCCCCAACTTGAAAGAATTTCATCCCGAAATTAAAAGAAATGAAACTATACAAATAAGAACGGATATCTTTTCTACATGTGCTCCTCACGTTCTCAAGTAAATTCAGCGCCACGCTTATTTTCCCAACGAACCTTGACGATTCGGGTTGTTGTGGTTTTATTTTTCTTCATTATGCGATCCATGATCTCAACAGGTTTCTCGTCAAAATGCAATGGCTCGTCAATCTGGATGTCTTCCAACGGAACATGCAGACTTTCATCAGCCAAACACTTTCTCAAATTTGAGATGTGAAATACAAGATGAACTCCACTAAGGTCGGAAGATAAATCTAGTTTATAAGCCACTTTCCCAATCCTTTTCAGCAGTTTGAAAGGTCCTAAAATTCTTGGAGCCAGTTTGCCCTTCTTTCCAAAGCGGACAACACCTTTCCACGGTGAGACCCTTAGAAGAACCATATCCCCAATATGAAATTCTAATGCCTTACGTCGCTTATCAGCATAGCTCTTTTGACGACTTCTCGTCACTTCAAGGTTCTTACGGATGATGAAAACTTCATCGGTCGTCTCTTGTATAAGTTCAGGACCAGTGATGAAGTTTTCAACAATGTCGGTCCAACAGATCGGTGAACGACATTTATGACCATAAAGTGCTTCAAAAGGTGCCATCTTGATACTCGAGTGATAACTATTGTTATACGAAAATTCTGCGAGTGGTAGATGCGTATCCCAATCACCACCAAAGTCAAGAACACACAGGCGTAGCAAATCCTCCAAGGTTTGGATCGTTCGCTCGGTTTGACCATCGGTTTGAGGATGGTAAGCCGTGCCTAGGTCCAATTGAGTACCCAAGAGTTCTTGCATAGATGACCAAAAGTGTGAAGTGAAATGAGCATCTCGGTCGGATATGATGTGCAGAGGTACCCCATGATGACTTACAATGTCATCAACGTATATACGAGCTAACCTTGATGTCTCGTAAGTGTCACGTAGAGGTATAAAATGTGTCGATTTGGTCAATCGGTCAACGATCACTCATATGCTATCATGTCCTCAAGAGGTTCGGGGTAGTTTAGTTATGAAGTCCATGGATATGTGTTCCCACTTCCACGTAGGGATCTCAGGTTGCTCAAGTAATCCACTTGGACGTCGATGTTCGGCTTTAAACTTCGTACATGAGAGGCAATTAGCTACATAAGTTTCTATATCCTTCTTCATTCCAGGCCGCCAATATTTATCGCGCAGGTGCATGTACATTTTATCGGAGCTAGGATGAATAGAATTACGCGTTTGATGAGCTTCGTTCATGATAAAGGTATGAAGATTATCACGATTTGGAATCAACATAAACCCATTGGGTTTCGTTTCCAATCGGGTTAAAAGATTAGGCTCCAGCTCATCCTTCATTCTTCCTTCTTGTTGCACCACTTGTTGAGCCTCCAAGATACTAGACTCGATGTCACTATCTATTCTCAATTTTTGTAGTAATACGGTAGTCTCGTTGACATCTAGTCGAATCTCAGTATCGAACTCACCCAAAGTGTCAAACCATTGACGTCGATCACGAATTTCTTGGAATGAGATCATCTTGTTGTGAATCTTTCGGCTTAGGGCATCGACTACAACATTTGCTTTACGAGGATGGTAACGAATGTCATAATCATAATCACTAATCAACTCCACCCAACGACATTGTCTCATGTTGAGATCTTTTTGATTGAAAACGTGTTGAAGGCTTTTGTGATCGGTGTAGACTATACATTGCGTACCATACAGGTAGTGCGTCCAAATCTTTAAAGCAAATCCTACAGCACCAAGCTCGAGATCATGTGGTGTAATTCACCTCGTGAACCTTCAATTGTCTCGATGCATAAGCTATGACCTTCCCTCGTTGCATTAGAACACAACCAAGGCCTTGTTTAGATGCATCACAATACACGGTGAAGTCGTCATTTCCATCGGGTAGGGTCAAGATAGGAGCATTGCATAACTTATGCTTTAATGCTTCAAAAGCTTCTTCTTGCTTGGAACCCCACTCGAAGGGTTTATTCTTTTGAGTCAAAGACGTGAGCGGCTTTGCGATTCTCGAGAAGTTGGCAATGAATCGCCGATACTAACCAGCAAGACCAAGATAGAACGAACTTCGGTAGGAGTTGTAGGAACACACCAATTTTTCACAGCTTCCACCTTTGCAGGATCAACGTGAATTCCTTAGCTATTCACCACGTGTCCTAGAAATTGAACTTCCTCGGGCCAGAAGTCACACTTCGATAATTTCGCGTACAATTGCTTTTTCTTCAACAACTCAAGTACCAATCTCAAATGCAGTTCATGATCGGTGTTGGTTTTAGAGTATATAAGTATGTCATTAAAGAAAATGATCACAAACTTGTCTAGATAAGTCTTGCATACCCGGTTCATGAGATCCATGAATACAGCAGGAGCATTGGTTAAACCAAAAGGCATCACCATAAACTCATAGTGCCCATAACGGGTACGGAACACGGTCTTTGGGATGTCATCATCATGAACTCATAATTGATGATATCCAGAACATACATCAATCTTCGAGAATATAGCTGCTCCTTGAAGTTGGTCAAACAGGTCATCGATGGTAGGAAGAGGATAACGATTCTTGATGGTAAGCTTGTTAAGCTCACGATAATCGATGCACATACGAAACGATCCATCTTTCTTCTTCACGAAAAGAACAGGTGCACCCCAAGGCGAAGAACTAGGATAGATGAACCCTTCTCGGATAGCTCTTGAAGTTGACTAGAGAGTTCTTGCATTTCAGACGGTGCAAGTCGATACGGTGACTTAGCCACGGGATTTGCTCCCGGTATCAAGTCAATTTTAAACTCAACTTCACGCACGGGAGATAAACTACTAAGGTCATCGGGAAATACTTCTAGAAAGTCTCGTACGATAGGGACATCCTTAAGTTCTTTCCCTTTGACTTTCGTGTTGACCACGTAAGCCAAGAAGGCCATATACTTCTTGCTTAAGCATTTTCGAGCTTGAGTGCAAGACATGAGTTTAAGTCCTTTGGAAGATTTTTCACCGAACACCTTCAAAGTATCTCCAGAAGGTAACGGTATACGGATGCACTTCTCTAAACAAATGATCTCGGCATGGTGTTTGGCTAACCAATCTATACCAATGATGACGTCGAAGCTTCCAAGTTTCATAGGGATAAGATCGTTAAGAAAATCATGCGTGTCAAGACTTAAGATACAATCACGAATAATGACGTCAACGGTGATCGGTTCTCATCGCCAACCTCAATAGTAAGAGGTCTTTCTAGTTTCGCATGTGACTTAGCAAGTATGGGTTCAAACTCTAACGAAACAAAACTTTTATCGGCTCCAGAATCAAATAGAACGTAGGCATAAGTTTTATTAATAAGAAACATACCTGTTCAATTTTTAAGGTATTTAACGATACAGGTAATGTATGAAAAGAATCGGATCACAAAAGTTAAAGGTGAGTTAACATACCATTCACCACATCGTTGTTTGCTTGTGCTTGGTTAGCGTTGATGTTGAAAGCATGTCCTCGGGCTTCTGGAACATTACCCACAAGATGAGGGCATTGCGGGCGGAAATGACCAGGTTCCCCATAGTTGTAGCAAACACGGTTTGTGACCACGGCGGCATTGCTAGGTGCACGGTGGCAAGTCGCCACCAAATGACCATATTTACCGCATAAGGGGCAGATGCGGTATGGTTGATTCCCCGGATGATGATACCTACACGTGTTGCACATAGGCTGAGGACCAGCATAAGCCCTAACCCCAGGCACTTGTGCCACAGGTGTAGCCACAGGTACAAGTTGTCTTTGGGGTTGTTTGGGTGCAGCCACAGCATAGTTACGCGCCAGTGTGAACTTGCGCTTCTTATTGTTGTTGTTGTTGTTGGACGGTTCAGCTTTGGTCTCCTTAACGGCCTCGGTAGCCATCTTTTCCACCTTCTTGGCACCCTTCACAGACATGGTGCCCGCTCGTATATGGTTCTCGTTGAGTTGAGCGGTGATAGTAATGGCTTCTTCTAAAGTTGTGGGTCGGCTACCCACCACAACATCTTGAATTTGGGGTGGTACACCCTTAATGAACTTCTCGATGTTGCAGGGGACAGTGTCAACCATGTGAGGCAGCAATATACTCAACTCATGATGCCTAGTTGAGTAGGCCAAATGATCACCATCGTTTTGCTTCAAATTCCAGAATTCATCTTCCAACTTTTGTAACTCGCTTCTCAGGCAGAACTTCGCGATGGCGATGTTCTTGAACTCTTCCCAAGTAAGTGCCAGAATAGCATCGGCCCCATGATTTCTCTTCTCACTATTCCACCAGGTGAGAGCCCTTTGTTGGAGCATGCTAGTGGCATAACGAACTTTGAGTGCCTCGGGACACTCACAGTTGACAAAAGTGTTCTCCATGCTCTCGAACAACTCAAGAAGACCAATGGCTCCTTCCTTGCCACTAAAACTAGTGGGTTTGCAAGAGCTAAAGTACTTGAAAGTGCAAGTTTGGTTGTTGCGCCCTTGGTTAGAACTATTCTCCCCATGACCTTTTGCTAGAGTTGGTCATTAAGGTGCTATTGAGTTCAGCAACCATGGTTGGGATGATAGCAGCCATTTGTCGGGCAATCATGGCGGCTAGCTTACGATCGGAACTTCCACGCTTTCCATGATGACGAGACATGCTGGAATATGGAAAATGAGTTAGATACGAGGAAAAGAATAACAAGGATCATAATTCAACAAGGATAAGACAAGAGTTGTAAGGCACATAGAATGGTTCCATTTGGTAACGCATTACCATTTGGAAACTTTGACACGTCAAGGTAAGTTGACCCATTCGCCTTAGGAATTTGTGTATGTTGACCATAGTTTATCACTCATCCTAGAAATCCCCAGGTAGCATAACTAGTGCCGTAGGATTTATGCGATATGCTTGCCTTAGCCTGAGGGTCTTTTGCCAGGAAATCCAGAATACAGGTGTCTGTGTGTCACACAATTTCTTAGGTTCATGAAATCAAAACCTTGATGAGATTATATAGATTAGACATAACGTCTAAAGATCCAAATCATAAGCATAATCATAAGTTTCCACGTGTTGATGAGAATAAGATTAAGAAGTTTCATTTGTCGGGGATAGTCAAAGAGTCAACGTTAAGTTTAGGGAGACATATAACAAAGTTTAAACAATTACAAGTTGCACATAAGTATGGCATAGCATTATGTAGCATGCAAACAATATATATAATTCCAAGTATATAAATATTATTCTATGAGGTTCATGCATAAATTATAGTCTAGGTCACCATTTCTAATAACCTAAATCCCTATAGTTATGGGCTCTGATACCAATCTGTCACACCCCCACCTTGACGGCCGAAACGCCGAGATGTGAGGGTTAAGATTGTTCACAACCACATAACGCTATATTTAAATGTAAATATTAAAATTTTAAGTTTGAAAGGCATAACAAACATAAGTCTCCAACACGAAATAAGTTCCAAACAAAACAAAACATTGCATAAACATTTTATTTATTAAACTAGGTCCAAGTCCTAGTTTTATTGCAAGCTTCAAAAGTCCACTTTAAAGTTGGCGATTTCCTAAAACATGATAAAAATAAAGGTCAACTATAAATAGCTGGTGAGTTTCCAAGGTTTTCATACATAATAAGATAAATTACAAGTAGCAATTCATGTCATAGGTTATAAGTTAATAAGGGTATAGAACACATATCGTTACAACCAAACCTCGACTTGATTACAAGTATATAAGATTGGCTAAGTGTATTTGGTTCCCATGATGAACAAGTATACGTCATCAGGAGTCGGCAATACATCGACTTTAGCACCAAATAGGTTTGTCAGGCCAAAGATCTAAGACGTCTCCAGGCTAGCAATAGTTAATGATTGCAAACAAGAATATGTATCTCATATAAACACTTACAACACACAAATAACCATGACAAAAATATGAATTGCAAGTGCGTACAAGTTTAAACGTTTACAAGTGTATGAGAATAAGTATTATGTTTCACCCTAAATTAGTGTGGAAATATAAAAAGGGGCAGGAAAACTCACTTGGTCAAACAAGTATATAATGAAGATCAATAAGAATAATATATGTCGTTCCAAGATAAAACGTCACAAGGCACCTAAATATATAAATATTACAAGATTTAGGTTAATAAGAGATTAACGAGTTAACATGAACTAGGGTATTAGAATTTTGGGGATTTTTATAAAGTTAATAAATTCTTATAAAAATACCATTTATGAAATTTATAAAATTTATTTTTAAGGAAATTGATCCTTTGTAAATAACTTGTGATTTTATTTATAAAATTATATTTAAATTCTATAATTATCATGATAAATCCTTAAACATAAGGTCTAATATTAATTTAATATCTTTAAATATTATATAACAATCTAATTTTTATAAAAATGCTTAATTATCATATTTGTAAATAATTTTACATTAAAATATTAAAATGTTTTACAAGAATAAATTTTTAAGAAATATTTAGATGACTTTAAAAATATTTGGGGTTTATAAAAGTCATTTTTATAATTATTATAAATTTTCTATAATTAATTTAAGGCTAAAAAGGCTTTAAAAAAATTACATGAGCGTGCTCGGGTTCGAACCCGGGACCTCATGGATATGGGGAACAAGACTTAACCAGTGAACCAAGGCTCTCAGCCGTGGTAGATCTTGGTGTTAAATTCTTTTAAACACAGACTAAAAGATTTCCCCTAAAACTTAAGAACCCTAGAATCGTTAGCCCCAAATTGAACTTTAATTTGATAATGATTACCAAAATTAACATGGGGCTTTGATTCCCCATGTAATTTCAAGTATATACATACGTTTAATTACCCGATTTGAAGATGGATGGATGATGAACAAGCTATGAACAAACCGCGACACACGTATGGCTTGCTTGATATTCAAATGATAAGTATTATCAAATTAACTTTGAGGATAGTTTCAAATGGTGTTCTTGATGCAAAGCGCCTTGTCAAACTAGGTTAAATTTGTTCAGAAAGTGGATTTCGGTAGGGTTACAGGTCGCGGGGTCAGAGAGGATCAGATATGGGATTTGTGTGTGTTTCAAGTGTAATTGGAAGCAGTGTTTGATTAGGAATAGTTAGATGATTGTGTAGGTTCATTTTGTTGGCTTATTATTAGAGATTTAATGCCCGAACGGCTATGGAATTAAAGGTATGGGTTATACAATTGTTTGAGGTTTGTAACCGTGTTTAGTACTGAAGGATCTGTAACAACTGAAGACTTGTTCTTCAGCTGTTCTTTATCAGCAGTTGTTAATTCTTTTATTTCAGCTGATTTGAAATGCTTTTCAGTTGTTGTAACTTGCCCTTCAGTGCTTGAGGTACTTTGAGGGACAACATCTGAAGTACTCAGCTTCATGTGCTTATTAGTAGTTAACCCATCAGCTAATTGATTTGCTGAGGTATCAACAATGATTTCATCTTGTGATTTTGGGAGATCACTTGAGGATGATGCACATGATGATGTGGTTTGGAAATGCTTTCACCTTCAGATTTTACTATTGGTTTTGGAGTAAAATCTGTTGGTGGTGCAATGTGGTTGTAACCAATTCCAAACTTCACATTCGAAGCAGATTGCTTGCTGAGCATCATTTCAAATCCCTTGTAGGATGACACCCAGCGGTCACACTCAACTTGGGTAACTGCAAGTTTTTCTTTGAGTTCTCTATGGTCCTCAACAATGACCTCTAGCTTAGCCTTTTCATCATTTAATTGGCATTTAAGCGTATAAATCTCATCATCTTTATCCTTAATAACAGACTCATATTCAGCTTTTCTTGTAAAGGTTTTGCTCAAGTTTTAAATTTTGATTTATTAAAGCTACATTTGCCTCTCTAATAGAGATAAATGCATCTATGCAAGATTCAGAACAAAGCTTGGCTTTAGCCTTAGAGGATACCTGGGTTACCTGTGAAGAAGATGCATTGGAGCATGAACTCTCAGTAGATTCCAGGGCCATGAGAGCTAGATTTCCAAAAGGATGTTCACCACCATGTTGACCATCACCAGCAGATAAATGCTCATTACCAGAGAGATCATCTGGTAAACTGCTCCAGTCAATAATGCCAGGGGTGAAGAAGCTGTGATGAGGTTGTGATTGAGATGGTAGAGGCTCAGGTAATGCTTGTGGTTGTTGTGCAATAAGAGCTTGAACTGGATTTGGCTGAGGCATGTAATAGCAGGGATATGGATATGACATTGGACCCTGAGAGACAAAATATGTAGGAGATATAGGTTGTGAATGATGACCAGAACTAGCAGGATGTTGCCCTCTGTTTTGTTGAATATTACTTGGAAAGGTCACAAAGGGTGCAGAGGAGTTAGATCCAGATGATCTACACTCTCTTGCAAAGTGCCCAAGCCTGTGGCATTTGTGACACCTCAACTTACTCTTGTCAAAACCAACTTTGGTTTTGCCAGAGAGTCCAGGGAATTTCCTACCAGTTCTCTTGTAGAATTTTTGAGATCTGATATTAACCAAGGCCATTTGGCTTAGAATATCCATCTCTTCTAAGTCATCATCAGCAATACCCTTCAGATCATCCACGATGAAGCACAAATTGTCACTATTACAGCTAGACTGACTATCAACACCAACAAATGCATGATTAGGACTGTTTGAAGAGAAATCTATATACTCATCATAATTACTTTCAGATGCAGCATATTCTGACACATGACCTACCAAGGCAGTGTTCCCTGGTATAAAGTCATCAGTGAGCTTTCCTGATGATGCTAGTTTCCTTTTCTGCTCTATCTCTCTTTCAAATGTAAGCAGTTTCCCATGGAGTTGGGTGAGAGATAGGCTATCCAGATTTGCACTGGAGCGTAGGACAATGGTGTATGTGTCACATCTCTCAGGCAGTGATCTGAGGAATCTGTTATTCATCTGGCTATTGGTGTATTCATGTTTGACCATTTTCAGCTCAGAGATCAAACAGGAAAAACGCTCAAACTGTTGAGTCAGTGTCTCACCCTTCCTATGAGAGAATGTCTCATATTGTTGGGCAAGGATTTCTCTGTTGTTTGCTAAGACCTCATCACTTCCACCAAATTGTTCCTTCAATGCATTCCAGAGGTCACGAGCAGTTTCATGATGCATAAGCCCTGAATAGATTTCATTAGGCAGGGCCATGGCCAGAATACCATGCGCTTTAGCATCAATCTCAAACAGTTTCCGATCCTCATCTGAGTATTGTTCCTTCTTTTTTAGAACCATTTGATTGGTTTCCGGATTGTTCACCATAGGCTTGTGTGGACCATGTACCACAGATGTCCAACAACCTGAACTGTTAACAGACAGGTGATGAAACATTCTTCGTTGCCATATGTTATACTCAGTCCTAACCAGCATCGGAGGCTTGGTTGAGGAACCGGTATTGTGAGGGTCATTAGAAGGAGTAGTCATTCTCAGATTCAACCAAATTCAATTAAGTTTTAATAGATTTAGAACAAAACACAACAAACCATATTAAACCAAGAGAAAACTCAAAGCAGATAACGAAAGCAGCAGAGATTCAATTATCTATAACCAATTCTTGCAAATATGCTAATTCAATTAAACATAGATATCGAATAGCAGTTTCAATGATCAATTGTTAGATCGATCCATGATTAACCAGCTCTAATACCATTTGTTAGGATCAGTGATCTAAGTTTGATTGATTAGAGAGTATTGCAGCGGAATTCGAACAATGAATTAGACAATTCACAAGAACACAATTGATATTCAATGTAAGAGTAAACGGTTATAGAGAGAGAGAATTCTGCAAATAGAATATTTCATTCATATACTTTCGTGGTGGCAAAATGTCACACGTACAATTAGGTCAACATCTCTTATATAGGAGATGTGACGTCTGCTGATGTCACTTGATAGTGACATCTAACAGAATTATTCAAACTACTGAAAGTTAACACAACTACTGAAGATGTCAAACAGCTGACATCTTCTTACAAAAATACCAAGTTTTAGCTATCACTACAACTACTGAAAAGAAACTACTGAAACAACAACGACCGAAGAACATGCTCTTCAGGCGTTTTACAAGTACTGAAATAAAAAATAAAACTACTGAATGGAAACCATCACAACAACTGAAGAATGCTTCTTCAGCTGTTGTGACAAACTCTAAAGGCTTCAGTACTTGGACTTCTTGAACTTCAGTTGTTGTCATCAGCTGATGTCTTCAGCTGATGTCTTCAGTCTTTGTACTTCAGCTGTTGATCTTCAGTACTTTAGTCTTTAGTTGTTGATCTTCAGACATTGGTCTTCAGCAATTGAAGTCTTCAGTACTTTAGTCTTCAGCTGTTGATCTTCAGACTTTGTCAAACAGCTGATCAAGTCTTCAGCAGTTGTTGTGATGTCTTGTGGGACTTAAAGGTTTTTCTGATCTGGCTCATTGGTTCTTTTGGTCCAACAAAACCAAGGTTCTCAGCCGCGGTAGATCTTGGTGTTAAATTCTTTTAAACACGGACTAAAAGATTTCCCCCAAAACTTAAGAACCCTAGAATCGTTAGCCCCAAATTGAACTTTAATTTGATAACGATTACCAAAATTAACATGGGGCTTTAATTCCCCATGTAATTTCGAGTATATACATACGTTTAATTACCCGATTTGAAGATGGATGGATGATGAACAAGCTATGAACAAACCGCGACACACGTATGGCTTGCTTGATATTCAAATGATAAGTATAATCAAATAACTTCGACGATAGTTTCAGATGGTGTTCTTGATGCAAAGCCCCTTGTCAAACTAGGTTAAATTTGTTCAGAAAGTGGATTTTGATAGGGTTATAGGTCGCGGGGTCAGAGAGGATCAGATATGGGATTTGTGTGTGTTTCAAGTGTAATTGGAAGCAGTGTTTGATTAGGAATATTTAGATGATTATGTAGGTTCATTTAGTTGGATTATTATTAGATATTTAATGCTCGAATGGCTATGGAATTGAAGGTATCGGTTATACGATCGTTTGAGGTTTGTAACCGGTGTTTTAACACAATTTTAGTTCATGATTAAGTTCGAATCGTCTCCATGAACCGGTTAGGAGCGTTTGAGGTTCATTTTTACGCGTTTTAATGGGTCTTGGACCCCGCCGGCGCCGCGCCGGAGCTTCGCCGGCCGACGACCGGAATATCGGGGAGAGAGAAAGGGTTTTGGGTTGGGTTTTAAATAGTTACACAAATGGTCCCTCTAGTTTATTATTTATCATTTTATGTATAAACCTGTTAATTAAAGTTTCTAATTTTGCAATTAAACCCCCAAACTCAATTAGATTTTATGTTTTAAACATTAGTAAGTTTTAATAACCCTCATAGATTATTGTTATACGTAATCTTATTATTACTAATGTTATCATCATTATTATTAACATAAGCTTGGTTATTGTTGTTGTTATAATAATAATTACAATTATTCTTGTTAACATTGTTATCATTATTTGTATTACCGTTATTCGTTATATTATTATTCTTTATTATAACTTATTAGTATTGTTATTATTATTATTGTCATAATTATTAACTTTCATATGTTACATACTAATAACAACTAAGAGAAAAAAATAAACATAAATCACCTACAAATTCCAAAATTTACAACCATGACCCTTTTAAGAATAAACGAAGTTAACTTTTAATTAACAAAATACGAAATGTTACATATTGATCTATGTTTCTGATCAATCAAGGGGATGATCCAGATGAAGTAATTGGAATGACATATGAAGGAATGAAGGAAGAGGAAAATAAAGTGAAAAGGCTGCTTGATCTAAATATTGAAACAGAATATGAAAAAGCAATCACCAAAGATGCTCCAATGCATAAAGAGTCTTCTATGAAGAAACCAACTGGGTATGAAAGACCATTGCCAAGAAAGGTTCCTCTACACAAGCTGTCATCAATGATGAAATCATCCCCAACTCATGAACCACTATTTCCTCATCCGTAGAGTATGACAGTTAAGGAAATGAAGGATTACTCACTAGTCAAGGCTTCACCAAAAGAAAATTGGCAAACATGAAGACTAATTCACTGAAAGCTGCAACACTTAGGTTGATAAATGATAACAAAGAAAAGTTAAAGCAGTTAGAAGAAGAAGTGCTCAATAAGAAGCCAAGATCAAGAGTTTCTGCACATGACATGAATCTTACTCATAAAGTTCAAGACTATCTTGCACCTGTTATTCTTAAATATCCAGAGTGGTTTGCTGAACCCTCTCAACTGAAACTTTAGGAAGGGTTGACCACTGCTGAGATAATAAGAGGAGTATCTACTCCAAAAGGCAAAATAGACAAGAAAATTATTGCCTGGAAATATGATAGTTCATGGAATATGTTTATGGTTAAAAGGATCTCTGGTCTAGTGCAATTTTTTATAGAGTACTCTGCTTTGGTAAATGCAGTTGAGATTCATGATCTGAAAGAACTAGCTAATCTAGAGTTGATCAACCATAATGCCATGTTTAAAGGATATGAATTTGAAGGAATACTCAAAATGTTCAAGAGAACCAACAACTTCAATTCTTTGAAAGCAACATGTATGATCAAAGACAAAACATTCAAGAACCCTCTGGAAATAAAACAGACAAAACCAGCTAAAGAAGTAGTGTTTCCTGAAATTAGAGTGAAACCTACTGAATCATTGAAAAGAAAATTGGTAGCTGGTACATATTCCTCAACACCAATTTCAAATGTTTATTATGATGAGAAGACCTATGAATTGGTGATTGAGAGGAAGTGGGGTAGCAAAGAAGGTGCTGAAATCAGATTATTCAGTGGCTATGTAGTGAGACTACTGGATCAATCATACATTCAATACATATACACAAGGCACTTTAGAGAGATATCAAACAAATTGGGTCAAGAAGATTTACATTTCTTTCTAAAGTGTATCAAAATATTGAAGATGGCTTATGATCAGATTAGTGCTAAGAGGGAGAAAAGGAAGAAAAAGAAGACACCTTTATAGTTGGGCAACATTATCAAACTTGAGGTTGATATAGATGGTTCTCTCTTGATTCACAGGGATAGGCTGTCAACAGTGTCTATTTGGGAACCAACTTCTCTAAAGAAGCTACCACTTGAAGCCATTCATGATATGAGCAAAATGAAGATTCATGTACTAATCAAGGACAAAATGTCACATGCTCAAGATTTTTTCAACATGATCAAGGCAATTTTGGAGACAAGCAGCACCTTTTACACCACCAGAAGACCCAACAAAATTATCACAACATCAATCACCTCCTAATCATTAAGGAAAACTAGGCTGTATAATCCTTAGGGGGAGTATTGTTGCACCCTGAAAGGATCATATATGCCAACTCAATGGGTGATTTGATGATTGCTCTGCTGAAATCCCTCAAGTCCAAGAAGAAATGCGGATGAAATTCTGCTAAGGAAAAGAACAAGTGTTTTCTTCCACATTTGTCAATACGGAAGACATAATGCTAATGTGGACAAGTATTTACTCTTCTGCATAGACTAATGCGGAAGACTAAAAGTTAATATGGACAAGATTTTGCTCATCCGCCTTTGAAAAATGTGGATGGCCGAACAAATGCGCATAAGTATTTGTTCATCCGCATTAACCAGTGCGGATGACCAACATACTAATGCGGATAATCAAGTGAAGAAATGCTGATCAAGTTAACTCATCCGTATTTGTCAATGCGGATGAACAAGCAAAGATGCGGATGAAGACTTAGACTAGTTTTGATGTAATAGGTCAGGGGTAGTTTAGTCATTTTGTAAAAGGCATCATGTCTGCCTATATATAGAATAGATACCTCGTACATGAGGTGACGGCCGATAGATAGAGAATTTTGTTGTAATTATTCTCTGTAATTTATCAACTTTCATATATACGATACAAAAGCATTTATGAGTAATTTTCTTGCATTGAATGTTCTTTGCTTGTTTGTTTTCGCCATTCAATCACTAACTTGATTATCATATTCGATTCACAGTAAGAATCTCACTCTTACTCAACCCCAGTCAGCAAATGAGTTCAAACACCTAGAAACCCACCAAACATACACACGAATACACACAAACACACACACAAACACATAAGCACAAAACTGAGACAAAACCCATCATAAATGATAGGATCAATTGAGCTAATATGTGATGATATATGAACACAATTCAAAGAAAACACATAAAAAGTAATCGAATTCAAACAATATATTAACAAAATTCACAGTTTCATTAATATCAAGCAAAGACAATTACAAAGTAATAAGCAGTAGTTCATTCACTCTCTCAAAACTCTCAAACTCTACTACTAACTAACATTCTAAGCTATTTATATAAAACACAAAGGAACTAACAATTATAAAAATAGTCCCTATACAATTACAAATACCAAAAAGACACATAAAGACAACATGTTAATCTTTCTAGAGTCCTAACAATACTCCCCCTAAGATTTACATGGTTTTCGGTCTTCAAAATCTTCAATCTTCTCTTCTTTCTTTATCTCCTTTGGCTTTATCTTCATCTTCAATCTTCTATCTTCAATCTTTTTCACTCAAAGAAGTCTTCTGGTTCTTCTTTTATCTTGAACATTGGCTTCTTTTCGTACATCTCTTGTTCTTTCAAAGCATTTACAATAGCAGACTTGAATTTGCTTGCAAGAATGCCTTGTTCTGGTTTAGCTTCATTTGTCTTTATCTCTATCTTGTTCATTCTTTCCAACGTGTCTTTTGATAAGCAAGTGATGTCAATGTTTGCATATAACTCAATAGGATTTAGACTTTCCTTTGAGTATACTTCTAAGACAACTTTCCTTGAGATTCTCATAAATTCAATATCTTTGATATCTTTCTTCATAATGTTTGCATAAGCAAGAGCTTTTCTCAATGATATTCTTTCCATAGTTGCACTCATTACATTGATTATGGAAATGAAATATTTCTTGTCTTGCTGTGCAACATCCGGAGATACTTTCTCAAAATTTTGTACAGACAAAAATGAAATATAACTTGGATGTAACAATTTGAGTTCGAAAGCACCAAAAAGAGTAATCATGTCTTCATCCCACTGTTCAAGATTTCGAACCAATTTAAGTTCAAACGTCTCAGTGTTGTAAAACCACCTGAGAATTGGTTTTGATTTCTGGTTACCTTCGATCACTTTCAAAGCAGGAGTTGTTACCTTTTCAAAGTACTTATCATAAAATTCAATCATAAAGTGTTCATCTTCATATTGTACTCCTCTAAGCCTTTTGTCTTTCTTTAGAGTAGCAAAGTACTCTTTATCTTCTTGATTGCATCTAGTTTGAAAAAAATTACTTGATCGATCCATACCTTTTCTCAGTAATTCTACCATAATTTTACCACGTTTGGAACTTGTTGGATTAATCAGAGGCAATCTATTCAACTCTTTCAAATCTTGCACAGGAAGCTTAATGATGCTAGAGTAAAAGTGATATACATCACGGATTACATTTACTCTTTTTATCAAGAAAGCATCAAAGATCTCATCGTACTTCCATGCAATTATTTTTACTTGATTTGTAAAATCCGGAGCAATCATAGCATTCAACAATTCAGCAACTGATTGTCCTTTATGCAATACGTTTTTTTTACCAAAATCACCTGTGGATCTAGCATTATCAAAAATCTGAATTTGTTCAGATGATGCTTTGTAAGCTTGCTTTTCTGTACTTCAAAACATTTTTATCAATTATTTTCTACTGTCATAGCATCTAACGTTCTTGTCATTTGTTTGATTTCTTGAGGTTTTAGCACTCTTGTTCTTTTTGTGATCTCCAAATATTGAGGATTGTCTATATCAAGAATAATCATCTTCTTCGTTTGTTTTTCGGTTTCTTGGAAGCTTGTGACAATATTTCTTAATGATACAGATTGTAGTCTTTTCAGTTTTCTCCACGGATAGTTTCTAGCTTGCAACCATGATCTTAAAGCTGGAATACTCATACTATCCGCATCAGGATGATGAAGCTCTGAGCTTGGTAATTCTTCTACATTAATACTTTCTTTTTCTCTGATCCATTCACCATGCTCTATCACAATTTCATTTGGATCAATTGGTGTGACTGCCTCTCCTGCAATACACTTCTCATATTCATCATTAATGTGAGAAACTGTCAGTCCATCCAAAAATACTCTGTCATACTTCATCCTCACAAGATAGTTATATCTTTCTTCAAAATCTTATGGTACTCTTCTTCTTTTATCTTGAAATTGTTCTTGTGAAGAGAAATTAGCTACAAATTGTGCTTCATCAATATCTTCATCATTCAATACTTCATCATACCAATCATCATTGTACATTTCTTCAATATCTGCTAAAGCCTCAATTTGTTCATGAGTGGTTTGCTCTTCAACATGTTCTTCAATTCTTTGAGCTTTTAAAACTGAATAAGATAAACTTGCGTATTCAATCTCATCAATTTTTCTTTTTCCTTTATCCATTTTAGGATTTTCTTCAACAATGTTCCTTTCAGAACTGATCATTTGTTCAGGTGATATAGGCTTTTGAACTTCTTTTGTCTTTAGCACTCTTCTTTCAGTTTTTCATTTTCCTCTGTCAGTTTCTTGAATTTTTGTTCAAGTATATCATAATCTTTTATTATCACTTCAAAATTCTTTATCACATCTTCTTTATCTTTTGCATACATCATAATCTTTTCATCTTTCTCAAATTTTCTTCTTTTAGCTTTACATTTTCATCTTCTAGCCTTTTAACTTGTTTCAAGAGATATATTCATCTCTTTTAGTCTTTCATTTTCACCTTTTAATTCTTCAATTTCTTTTTCTTTAACCAATTCTCTTCTTTCAATTTTTCTAACTCATCAACATCCACTATCTCTTCTGTTTGTACAGACACTTTTGTGTAGTACTTAAAGGAATTTCTTCTACTTCTTCATTTTCTTCTACTTAAAACACAGGTTCATATAACACATCATTCATGAAATCAAAATCAAAGTTTGATTTTGTGAACCTTCTTCATGTACTCCAATGTCAGGTTCATCTTCTTGAACTTCATTAACAGAATCATCATGTATATCAACATTAGTAGCTTCTTTCACTATGTTCTGTGTTTCATTTACATTCTCATCTTCATTAATTTCTTCAATGGATTCTTGATGAGCTTCAGTTGCACCTTATTATCATCATCATCATTATTATCACTATCTTCATCTTCTGATGAGCTTTCAGAATCTTCATTTTCATTTTCTTCATTATCATCATCAATCCTATCATCAACAACATCCTCAATGAGAGCATTAGGATCTATTGGTTCATCTTTAGATAAATGAAAATGTTGTTTATTTATGTCAACTTCATCATTAGATACATTCTTTATATAATCAAATACAGGAATGTTTTGAGCACCAGTGATCATTGTCAGTCTTTTATACACAGATTCTGACATGTGCTCCAATTGCAATTTATCACCTTCAACTCCTTCAAGATAGAAGTCTGGATTCTCTTCATTTATGAGCATTTGGAGAAATCTAGGATACATTAAGTATTTATTTCTACTTCCTCTTTCAAGATTGAAAATAAATCCATTCAATATCCATTTAGCCATATTGAATCTTCTATTTGTCGCTAAGGCAATAATCAGAGATGCAATGTCTATAGGGAATGGGTCCCAACCAACACTTCGTTTAGACATGCAGTGTTGAATGGTATAACATAATAATTTCCAATGCTTGTACACTCTTGTTTGGAAAAATTGTTTCTTTGGAAAATGATCCGGATGACCCATTTGTATAAACACTTCTCTACATTCATTGAATGTATACTCAGATAAGTCTTCAGGGTCATTTTCTCCAAGTTTAAGAGCTGATCTAATTGCTTGTTCAGAGACTTCAAGCATTCTGTCAGATATGATGAAAGCTCTTACAACTTTGTTTCCTTCTTCATTTCTTTCAACTTCAGCAGTTCTCTAGAATTTCTTGATCAATCTTTCATTTATCATTGGTCTTGCACACATAGCATTAACATATTTAGATCTCAACAAAAATCGTATCATTTCTTCATAGCCCACTACTTCTCTATTTTCTTTATCTAGAAATGCAGTAACATTATGCTTTGGTTCAAACTTTAAGGCTGCCATCTGCAAAATAAAATAAAAATATTAGAACATTGAAAGATTGAAGAATTTATATTTTGAAAATTAAATTCAATTATGAATTATGATTTTTAATTTTATTTTACTTGTGAATTTAAGTTTGTGACATTCTTGAATTATTTATTTTGAATTTAACATTTTATCCATTTTGATTTCTGAGTTTTTCTACTTTTTATTAAAAAATATTATTTTTATTATTATTTTTAAAAAATATTCACATGTCTGTTCATCTTCTTCTTCTTCCTTCGAAGAAAATCGACTAAGTAATTCATTATCTTTATAATTTTCAAGTTAATCCACAATCAATATATCAAATCACTCGGAATTTGATATACATCAACAATCTATGATCAATTTTGTATATGATTAAGATTTGATTAGTTTAACTGTGAATTTCATAGTGTTCGAACGCCCAAATAGAAGCCAAACGCCTATGTCAATCATCGTGTTTTTAATCAAAATCTATTGATTTGAATCACAAACTTACGTTTATAACTCAAATAATATCTATCAATCAACACAGGTTTGCTTCAAACAACGAAATCAGAAGATGAAGACCAGAGTCGATAGTTCAGAGGGTTTTGTTTTCAGAGAATTTTTTAGTGTAAATGAAAAACAAGTGTATGTGTTCAATTTATATTAAGTGAAATTTTAGACACATTAGCACTGTTTGTGCGTATGAAACCTTAAAATTCACAAATTAATGAGACGCATGAACACTGTTTGGTCGTATGGACTTAGACACATGAGAACTATTCAGCCGCATGAGCATTGTATAGACGCATAAGCACTGTACAGACGCATAGTCTGTACAGACGCATAAGCACTGTACAGACGCATAAGCACTGTACAGACGCATAAGCACTGTACGGACGCATAAGCACTGTACGGACGCATAAGCACTGTACGGACGCATAAGCACTGTACGGACGCATAAGCACTGTACAGACGCATAAGCACTGTACACGCATAAGCACTGTACAGACGCATAAGCACTGTACAGACGCATAAGCACTGTACAGACGCATAAGCACTGTACAGACGCATAAGCACTGTACAGACGCATAAGCACTGTACAGACGCATAAGCACTGTACAGACGCATAAGCACTGTACAGACGCATAAGCACTGTACAACGCATAAGCACTGTACAGACGCATAAGCACTGTACAGACGCATAAGCACTGTACAGACGCATAAGCACTGTACAGACGCATAAGCACTGTACAGACGCATAAGCACTGTACAGACGCATAAGCACTGTACAGACGCATAAGCACTGTTTAGGTGCTTTTGCACTGTTTAGACGCTTTTGAACTGTTCAGCTGTCTGAAGTTCCTGAAACTTCTAACACTTAACTTTCAACAGTAACACTGTGTCAATGCATAAGACATTCAAAACATCTAACACTTGTATAAAATCAAACTCATTATCACTATTTAGGCGTATGAGATTAATGAAATGCCTAAACACTTAGTTAAACTCTATGGACTTATTGCAACTGTTTAGGCGCATGGGAATATGAAAAACGCCCAAACACTTATATAAATTCCTGAAAGTTCACCATGCTCCTATTTAGACGTATGAAGACTATTTAAGCGCATGAGTTGACTTTGAGTTGACTTTCATGAGTCTTACACTTGTGTTTTTCACACTTCTTCACCTGCACACTGTTCAACCATATTAGTAATATTTCATACTAATATTTAAACATTTTAAGTATAAATTTGAATTTTCCAAAATTTTCATTTTAGTCCCTCAAATTTGAACTTTTTACATTTTGCACACTCAAATTTAATTTTCAATTATTTCGATTTTTCACTTGATGCTTAACTTTTGAAAATTTTCTTTCTTTTCTTTCCCTTCATTTTAGTCTCAAAACATAATCAAATCTCTATTTCTCAACTTTGAGAGAAGCATTTCCACTTGCAATTTTATATAGGTTCATATTATCATTTTCAAAAGTTTCATGATCACACTCACATAAACTTTGAACATATAGCATCATCCTTTCAATTCAACTTTCTTTGATTTTGATTTTTTGAGAAAAACTCTTTCATTTATTGCTCCCCCTAAACTTTTAAGTTGAAACAACTTATAAGTTTTCTAAGGTAGCATAATAAGATCACACAACTCATTGTGACATTGCCTTCACACACAGAAAACATACTTAAAAACAAAATGAAAGAAGAATCAAAATCTAATATCAACAAGAATTAATGTATGCAGTGAGATCATATCAATGAAAATCAGCACATTAAAATAAAAAATTGTGGATAGTCATAGACAGTGAATAAATCCTGATCAAGTGTGTTCCAGGTCAGTGATATCATAGCAAATGAGACACAAGATCTAAGGACAGACAATGAGTGTTTTTGACATACTATCAGCTCACTTACTTTTTCAATTCTTGGATTGATTAGGTTATATGTAGAGAGCTCAACTATCATCAAGACATGCAAGCAAGAACACATACTCAACTTATTGCCTGAAACATATGTGTAATCAGAGCTCATATTACTTAAATGAATAGAGAATGATCATAGATAACCATTTGATCAGCTCTAACTATCCATTTGAATAGATTGTGCACATTGGCATCTTTTGCATCAAAGAGAATATCCAGGTCTGTAATGACTTACAACAAAGGATATTGTAACAAGAAGTGAAATGATGCTTGTAACAGATCTCATGATTAATTACATCACCATCAAGTGTGAGTGGTGTTACTCAACAAACAGTCAATCTGATAAGTCAAAACATCTCGAAAGTACTCAGATGAATACATATTTAGTGTAATCACAAGAATTTACTGTTTCAGTATAATAGCATGATAGTGTTACACATCATATCTGATCATGTCAGACTTTATTAATGAGTGAAATATGCAACTGATCTCACTAATGTACTATCATTCTCACATATTGCAAAACAAATTCTTTTAAAAAACAATGAACTGACAATAGAAAAAGACTCTATTTTTCATGTTGTTATATATGCTTTTGTATTTGGTTTTTCTAAGAAAAAGAAAACACACACACACAAAAGAAAAACAGGCAATTAACATTGAGAGTATCACTTATGATAGTCTTTTGATTTAGGGAGTTCACATATGATTAATAAGACCAATTGATTCTACTAAGTACTCAAACCGTCCTGGTAGGAAGGCTTTAGTAAATAGATCTGCCTTTCTGTTGCAATTTGAATCAAAATGATCAACCCTCTTTTAGAGTTATCTCTGAGAAAATGATATCGAATTTCGATATGTTTTGTTTTTGAATGTTGAACAGCCTAGCTGTAATGAACATAGCTGCAGTGTTATCAATGTAAATAGGTGTTTTAAGAAAATTGAACCCATAATCCAGTAGTTGATTTTGCAACCAGAGGATTTGAGAACATCCTGCTAATGCAGCAATGTACTCAGCTTCTGCAGTTGAAACAAAGACATTTGTTTGTTTCTTACATTGCCATGAGACTAATCTGGGACTGAGAAATTGACATCCACCCGAAGTAGATTTTCTATCTTGACAACAACCACCATAATCATTATCTGTATATATATCCATGTAATTCAAAGTTACCCTCGTAAGGATACCAAAGCCCTAAGGCTGGTTTACCTTTGAGATACCTGAATATTCTTTTGACAGCAATTAAATTTGATTCTTTCGGTCTGATTGATACCTGGCACAAACACAAACACATACATAATGTCTGGTCTAGATGCAGTAAGATACATCAAAGAACCAATCATTGATCTGTATATCGTTTGGTCAATAGATTTTCATTTTGGATCAGGTTCAATCTTGGTGTTAACATCTGTTGGCGTTTGTATGGACTGACAGTCTTGCAACTTAAATTTCTTCAAGAGTTTGTCAACAAACTTCTCTTGATTGATGAAAATTCCATCGTCAGTTTGCTTGACTTGAAGTCCAAGAAAGAAATTAATCTCTCCGATAGAACTCATTTGAAATCAAGATTACATGATTTCTTCAAATTCATTGCACAATTTTGAACTGGTAGAACCAAATATGATATCATCAACATACACTTGTACACATAAAAGATCATCATTATCCTTCTTTATGAATAAAGTTGGATCAATTTTCCCTCTTGTGTATTCATGTTGGATTAAGTGTTGTGATAATGTCTCATACTAAATTCTAGGGGCTTGATGAAGTCCATACAAAGCTTTACTCAGCTTATACACTCGATGTGGAAATTCGGCATCCTCAAAGCCCGGAGGTTGCTTCACAAACACATCGTCAGTGATAGGACCATATAAAAATGCACCCTTTACGTCCATTTGATACACCTTAAATTTCATGAATGAAGCATAAGCCAGGAAAACTCGAATGGATTTAAGTCTTGCAACTGGTGCAAACACCTCATCATAATCTATCCCTTCTTCCTGTGTGTATCCTTGTGCAACAAGTCTCGTTTTGCTCCTTATTACTACACCACGGTCATCAATCTTATTTCTAAACAACCATTTTGTGCCTATGGCATTTTCTCCTTTAGGTAAATCCACTAAATTCCATACTTCTTGTTTACGAAATTGAAGTAATTCTTCTTGCATAGCTTCTATCCAACCATTGTCCTTTAATGCTTCGGTAGCATTTTTTGGGAATTTGAAAAAGAAAACAAGAGTATAAGCATAAGTTTGCTTGTTTGATTTACTCCTTGTTGTTCTCTCATTCAATGGACCAATAATCTGAGAAATTGGATGATTCTTGTGAATACGAGATGTTGGAATCTCATCACATTGAACATTAATATCTAGATTTGTTTGGTTTAAGTTGGAGAGCGGATGTAACAAATTAGAAGAATGTGGATTGAAGTTTGGAACTTGAGTCAGTGAGTTAATAAAGTAATCTAAGTTACCAGTATCAACTACATCACCAGAGATGGATGATGTGCCAGACTCAGGTTGCACGAACTCATTACCATCATTAGGAATAGGTTGTGATCCTTCTTGATCAAATGAGACTGAATGATTTGAAGCTGAATTAGCATGATCATTGTCATTGATGTATTGATAATCCTTAACAAATGATAAAAATGGTTAGTCTGAGCTAGAATCATTTGGGTCGTCAGAATCTGAGTCCTCACTGAAAGATCCAAGATCTCCGCTAGAGTTCTTCTTACCTGTAGAATCAAAAAATTTGATTGATTAAACAAGTTAGATTGAAGAGAGTTTGATAATGAATCTAAATCAAATAAACATGCAGGACCATTTGCAACAGATGGAAAAGAATTTTCTAGAAATTTAACGCTGAATGTTTCAAGAATTATATTTGTCCTAGAGTTGTACACTCGATAGGCTTTTGAAACAGATGAGTATCCAACGAAAAATCCATTATCAGATTTTGCATCAAATTTTCCTAACTGATCATTTGAATTAAGAATCATAACAGGACAACCAAATGATTTTAGAAAATTTATGTTCGGTTTCCTGCCAAACATTAACTCATAAGAAGTTTTCATTTTATCTTTCACAATTAAGGTTCTGTTCTGAACAAAACACGCAGTTGTTATAGCTTCATCCCAAAAGGTTATAGGAATCTTTACATTAGTTAACATAGAACGAGCAGCTTCAATCAGTGTTCTATTTTTCCTTTCAGCAACTCTATTTTGTTAAGGAGTTTTGGGAGCACTGAACTGATGAGCTATCCCTTTCTGAGCACAAAACATTTCAATGTTAGCATTTCTGTATACCATTCCATTATCACTTCATATTATTTTCACTTTATTTTCTAATTGATTTTCAACTTTAATGATAAATTCTTTTAGTAATTCAATCGTTTCAAATTAAGCACACAAAAAGAAAACCCATGAAAACTTGTATAGTCATCAATGATAACTAAACAATATATTTTCGTCCAATACTCTTGACATTTGTTGGTCCAAAAAGGTCCATATGTAACAATTGAAGAGGTTTGGAAGTTGAGTTTATGAGTTTGGTCTTATAAGACGCTTTGTGTTGTTTTCCCTTTAACCATGCCGAGCAGTGATCAGTCGTCACAAACTTCTTAGATGGAAGTCCAATGACATGATTTCCTGATACAAGCTTGTTCATATTCTTGAAATTTGAATGTCCGAGATGTCTATGGGAAAGATGGCTTTCATCATTTGATGCTTTAGCAATTAGGCAAGTTGTTTTGGTTGAAGGATCAATTTGAGACATATCCAGTTTGTATACATCTCTATCCCTTTTAGTTGTAATAATTATCCACTCTTTGCCTACCGAAAACCTGGCTTCAAAACATAACAGAATGAATCATCAAAAAGAACAAAATATGATTTATCATAATTTGGGATACACTTAAAAGATTAAAGTTCAACTGTGAGCAAAAGTTGACTTTGTCAAAGCTTATTATCCCATTTGATACTGTTCCTTCTCTAGTTATTTTTCCACCAGCATCACCACCAAAGGCAACATGTGTTCCATCTTTTAACTTAAAGTCTTGTAACAAGGCAGATTGCCTATCATATGCCGGCTACACCCACTATCCACATACCATGTATTGAGTGGTCTTCTTGGGCGTACCTGCACACAAGAAAATTATGTTCATATATCCACCCAAGCCGAGATGGTCTTGGGTTTTCCAAATTTATCAATAATGGTAATTGTTTGTAATGAAGATTATTCAAATCAGGTTTATTCTTGATAAATTTACCAATCTTGTTTTGGAAATTGTTTGAGTTAATTTTGAAAGCATTCATACCATTTGATTGATCAATTTTTGACACGAGTTGATGAATAACATTTTTATTAGTCATTCTTTCCGATCTTGATATGAATTGTGCTTGCACATTTTTAGTTCTCACATAATTGTTCTTTTGAAAAGATCTCAAACCTAAAGAGGTTGATTAGTTAATCTATGAAATCCATCAGTTTGATTTCTCATGAATTGAGGATTAACATAACCTTTGCTCAAGTTTGAGTTTGCAAATCCTCTTTTAGGTGATCTCATTCTAAAGTAACAATTTGAAGTATTGATAGTCTTCTCATCACAATAAGTACAATATTTGTTAAAATAACAATCTGCTATAAATGATTTCTCATGTCACATATGTGAAGTACTTGTTAAAATAGCACTTAGCAGTATTGTGATTTTTCATATCACATATTTCATAGTACTTTTGTGGAGTTTTAATAACTGTTTGTTAACTTTTGACATTGACACTTTGTTTGATTCATTTTTATATTTTGGTGTCAATAGTTAAACTATTGTTTTTCATGTTTCACATTTTGATGTTGTGTCATATTGTTTTTCATCTGTTTAACATGAACTTCCTTCTCGAATTTCTTATGAACAAATCGTTTTGCTACAGCGGAAGTCTTAGAATCTGAACTTGATTTCAGATCAGAGTGGATTTGTTAATAGAATTCACCTGTTGTTTTGAAGAGATTCATATTTAACAAACCTGCTCACACAAATTTTATCGGTTTAAGTTTTGTTGTGTGATTTGTTGCTTTGATCAACTTTTTTGAACTTTTGTTTTGTTCAAATTTGATTTTTGATGATTTCTTTCTTCTCCTTTGATTCTTTGATTTAGACGAACTTGGTTTACTTTCAGATTGAACATCATCAGAAGAAGATTCCTTTTCAGATTGAACTTGTTTTAGATTAATAGTGTTTGAATCTTCTGATGTTCCTACGTGTTGTTTATCTTTGCTTTGACCTTTCACTTCTTCTAAAACAAAATTAATTTGATAAGAAGTGTTTTGTTTTGTTTGTTTAGGTTCATATGATTTTATCTTGATTGGATGACCATTTTTAATCTTTTCTTGATCATTTTCAACAAACACTTTTATATTTTCCTTTTCTTCTTCATAATTCTTGTTTTTGACCTGAAAAGATTTAAGTTTAGCTTTGTTCTCAGGAGAATGATCATGTGTATTGAAATTCTCTGTTAAAGTGTTTGTGACAGATTCAGGCATAGGTTCATGAGTGAAGCCTAATCTGCTTTCTATTTATATTTCCTCTCACTTACCAGTTTTTCTACAATCATTTTTGAACTCTTTACTTTAGCAAGATCCATTTGAGTAGCAGTATGTGCTATCTTCTCCTGTTCAAGATTTTAGTCATCTCTTCCAATTGTTTAGAAACATTTTCTAATTCTTTTAGAGTTTTGTTCAATGAAGTTTGAAGAGAGATAATCTTTTGGTCTGCTGTTTCATGATCAGATTTTAATTTGTTATGCATTGATTCTTCTTGTTTGAGTTTGTCACAGATTTTATATGAATATGTTGTGTAGTCTTCAACATGTTCAAAGCATGATTTTGTGCATAGTTTTTCTCTCACTTCAGATCGTATTTCAGGAAATTTTGGAGATGAGGTTTCTGTGACATCCGGTAATTTTATGTTACCAAACTCCGTTAGTTCCGTTAAGTCTTGCATACACGTGTCGTGAGCACACACTAGTTGCCATTTAACGTTGGTGACTTAATAATAATTAATAATGTTAAACTAATGATAATTAAATTGATTATGTGAGTATTGTGTAAAATTATGTGTTTACACAATTTGATTGTTGATTGTGGAAATTAATCGCGTAACGCGGAAACGTGCCTATTTGTTCGTATGTCTTGTGTTTTTGCAAAGATAAATTATGTAATAAATATTATTAGTTCATATATTTATATTTTTAAGTTAAAGACATTTTAAAAAGTTTAAAGCCTAGTTTTATAAAATACCAAAACACAGGGTTTAAAGGGTAAATATGTAATTTAAATTAAGTAAAACAATTCCAAACCCCCCCAAACCCTAAATCGGCCGCAAATTCACCTCCTCACCTCTCAAACCTGAGATTTTGATCAAGATTAAGCAAGAACACATTGGATTTGATTGATCTCAAGGCATACAACGCATTACAAGTCTCAATTTTGTTACATTACACGTTAAAGGTTAGATTTTTCATGTTTTTGTGAGTTTCTTGCATATGGCCGAACCTAATTTAGAAATTGGGTCTTCATGAGGTCGAAATTGATGTTGTATGATGATGTTTATATGTTAGTTATGTGAATGCATGTTAGTTAACGTCGATCATGGATGAATTACATGTTTTTAGTGGTTAATCATGGTTTTGATTCTAGTCAAACCCTAATTCGATTTTGGGCATGATTATGGATGAATGATGATTGTTTGATGAATGTGTGATGATTAATAAGTTTTATGAATGTTCGGAATCATGGATCTTGCAAGAAATTGATGATTTGGTGTTGATGTTCATAGCTTACTAAGAATAGTAACTTTATCTTGCATGTAACGTTGAATTATTGATGAATTGATGTTATGGATGTGTTCATGGTGATGATTAGATGTTAGATTGATGTTGTGATCATGGGAATTCAAGAACACATGTTATAGTTCATACATTACTAAAGATAGTAACTTTTGGATATGATTTGATGAGTTATGATGTTTGGATGTGGTTGATCATGCTTAGGTGTTAATATGAGCTTGAATGGTATATTATTGATGAATTCATGTATGCTTTGGATGTTGATAGATTTTGGGATGTTCGTTCCCAAAAGGGAAACTTTTTTCGTGTAAACGTTGAAGTATGATGTTATGATCATGTTGGGATGATAGGAGCCTGCTAGTATGTTCAAGGATAAATTCTAGTGTGATAGAACGTGTTAAATTAGTTGTATGGCATGCTTGGATAATCATGGGTGATATTTGGACTTTGGTGATCATGTATGATGTTGGTGTTGATTAGTTGCTAGGATATCATGTTTGGGTTTGGTGAGTAATGATTATGGTGTATGTTGTATGTTATGGGCATGGCTATGATTTAAGTGTTATGTATGGATAATGTAGCGTTAATCATGTATGTTATATGTGCTCATTGGCTTTATTTGAATTATAACTCATAATGTCACCAACGGGTCAAACGGGTCAACTAGGTCAAACGTGTCTATTTTTCTGAAAGCTTGAGTCTTTGGTTTTGGTATGCTTAGGGTTTCACATGTCTTTCATTTACACGTACTTATGTACTCACATGATCTAGGTACCTTTGAAGGTTGGCTATCCTCTCGTTTCTCAAATAAACCCTAAGTACTCTTTGCATACATCAGGTGAGTTCATGCCCCACTTTTATTTACTCTCTTTGGGGGAGATAGCATACTGGTAAATCACGAACACTTTATGTATTTAAGTTGTGTACAATATTATATAGTGTTGATATCATGGAAAGTCCTCACACTTTCGATTGTTAATATTGATTAGCGGGGAATTTGGGTAGTACTACTGGGTCTGACGAGCCCCACCTGTGTGACTCGAGGTCAACCGAGTGCAAGTTGTCCTAATGAACATTGTCACGACCTGTTAAGTCGTGGCAGGAGGCAACCGCAACACAGTCAGATTCAATTGCGAAATCACTATGAAATAATATTTACTGTTAATGAACTAGCTATCTGTTCAATGCACTACTTTTATATCGCTATTATTAAACTATTTATGTTTGAATATCTCTTGAACTCACCAACCGTTGTGTTGACATTTTTAGTATGCTATTCTCAGGTCATTAGCTTGCTTGCCATAGGAGCACTGCATGGTTCACTGCATTCTAAGACACAACTTCAAGACAATTTTAGTATTTTAATAATTATGTTTACTCTTTTGGGTTGGCACCTGTTTTGCCATAGTTATACTTTCATTGCCTTGGGTTGTTTTCAAAACGCTTCGCATTGTTTAAAGTTTGTATTTTGTTGATTTTGTTTAAATTATGGCATATAGAGTCGTTCTGAGTAACTATTGACTGTGATCCTGGTTGTTCACACGCCTCGCGGTAAAACTCCGCAAGTGGATTCTGAGGGTGTGAAGATTGGTATCAGAGCCATTGATTATAGGGAACTAGGTTGCATACACACTAGACTATAACCGCACACAGTTAATTAGTTACATGTGCCTTATTCTCATCTACTGTATACTCATTGGCATACACGTCCACTCTCTGCAGCATGGCATCGTCTTCGAGAGCTCGGGTAAACGACCCAAATCACCTACACAATCTGAATCCCCACCTCCCGCACCTGTACCTGATGATGGATTCGATTGGCCCCGACTGCTTATCCCCGAGAGGAGATTGACTGGGATCAACCATTCGCATTGATGAAGCGTGACCCTCCGCGAGACTGGCGTTCTTATCCTAGGTTTGTTGACCACATCATGTTTAGGGAGCGCGTACCTGTCCCAATGCCAAGGACTAGGAACAATGCCAATCAACCCATGCCTTCACTCCCACGAACGGCGCAGTCCAACGAGCAACTGATTGCTGCACTAATGGCTGCACTGGATACTGAATAGCATCGCGTAAGGCGACTCACGGGTGATGTCTGTACACTACAGCAAGAGGTGTACAACCTGAGACACCAATTGGATGAACTCGAGGAAGAACACGGGAAGACTCTAAACGGTTGTCACCATATGCAAGATGGTGTTATGGCACTCCAAGGACGCGTGACTGCTCGTGAACAGCGGGACGCCGCAGCCGATAATAGGATTGCCATTTTAGAAGCTCAACTAGCGGCACTTCAGATTGCTATAGCTCCTGCTCCTGCAGCAGACCCTGAGGATGACAGGATCCCGAGGAAGGACCCGAGGAAGAGGAACCGGAGGAGATGGAGATGATAGTGATGGGTCAGATATTGTCGATTGACTTCTTTATATGACTTAGACTACGTAGTCTTTTATTTTCGAAACCTATGTGGGAAGGGTTGTTTCTCCACATGAACGACAAACTTCAATTTTGACATTGCTAAATACATTGTGACTCATTGCAATTTATTTACCTTGGTTATTATTTTCGTTATGAATGTTGTGGTTGTGATGAATCGTTATTTCTTTTGTTTACTGTATACTATGCTTCAATGAGTTAAATATGTTTGATGTTACTCATTATTGTATTTGTGAATGTAAAGTGAAAAGAATGGACCCCGTGGACGTGGACGTGGTCGTGGACGTGGACGTGGACGTGGCACCGGAGAACAGGGTGTGGTGCTATTAACATGACTCCCGCAGAATGGCTGCTCTAATTAATGAGCATGTTCAGGCGGCAGTGGCTGCTGCCCACGCGGGTCAGCCAGCAGGTAAACAATGACAGAAAGACAAATCTGATATCCTTTATAACTGTAGGGGATGTCTGATTAATGTGTGTTGTGTTAAAACAGGACCACCAGTGTGTACATACAAGTCCTTCATGGACTGTAAACCACACACCTACAGCGGTACAGAGGGTGCTGTAGGGCTTGTACGCTGGTTCGAGAAGACTGAGTCCGTTTTCTCCAAATGTAACTGTCCACCAGCGGATCAAGTAAAGTATGCCACCGGACTTTGGAGGGTGCTGCTCTGTCTTGGTGGAACGCGCAAGTCCAGATGCTTGACAAGCGATGCAATGGACTTCCATGGGATGAGTTCAAAGCAATGATGACCGAGGAGTACTGTCCTCGCAGCGAAGTACAGAAGTTAGAAATGGAGTTCTGGCAACTGAAAATGCAGGGCTCGGAATTGAGGCTTACACCACCAGAACCCATGAATTAGCAACTTTGTGCCCGGGAATGGTGAACGAGGTGCATAAAAGGATAGAGCATTACATACGGGGATTGGTACCTGAAATCCAAAGTATGGTAACTGCTTCCAACCCAGCCACAATTCAGCAAGCCATCCAGCTAGCACACAAGCTAACTGACCAAGCCGTGGAGCAAGGACGTCAACCTAAACGGGCGCTGTGGCAAGCGTGCCCGACAACAAAAGAAAGTGGGAAAATGCCAACAACACCAAAGCATCATCATCTTCCAGTGGTCACCTCAATCTCAGCAGCAGCAACAGCCGGTTCAGCAGCAACGGAGGTTTGACAATAACCGTAACTCCAACCAGACGCCTGCAAATAATCAAGGACCCAGTGGTTATGGTGGGAGACATCCGAAGTGTACTCGGTGTAATTACCATCATGTGGGAAGGTGTGATAGCTTCAAGTGTCAACGTTGTGGAAAATTGGACACGCTGCGAAGGATTGTCGTGGTGAACTGATGAGGAGGCCACAACAACCTCAAGAAACTCCCAAGGGTTGTTTTGAATGTGGGAAAGAAGGGCATTACAAGCGAAACTGCCCACAACTAAGGAGGAACGGAAATGGCAACAACAACAACAACAACACCAACAACCATGGTAACAACAACAACAATGGTAATATAACAACAATGGTGAAATGGCACTGGAATGGCGGCAATAAAGATGGAGCCAAAGGGAGACCCTTCGTCATTGGCTCAGGTGAGGCTCTAAATGATCCCACAACTGTTACTGGTAGATTCCTGTTAATGGTTGTTTTGCTACGGTACTATTTGATACTGGAGCCGATAGGAGTTTTGTGTCCTTAAAATTCTGTAGTCTTTTAAGTGATATACCCTCTGCTTTAGAATCTAAATACACTGTGGAATTAGCCGACGGTATAAACAATCCATGTAACGCATATCCTTAAAGATTGTAAGATAGAACTTGCTGGCCATACTTTCGCTATAGATCTCATGCCTGTTACACTGGGGAGTTTTGATGTTGTGATAGGCATGGATTGGCTCTCTAGCAAGCAAGCGGAAGTCATATCACGAGAAGATCATACGGATACCCGGTTGGTGATCAAATTCTTACCGTCAAAGGTGATAGGATGGTGGTGCTGTGATAGGCATCATCTCATATATGAAAGCTCAAAAGTTGTTACGAAAGGGCCGTGTGGCTATCCTAGCACTTGTAACCGACAAGCAGTAGGAGAAAAGAGAATGGAGGATATTCCCGTAGTACGCGACTTTCCAGAGGTGTCCAGAGGATCTACTAGATTACCACTCACCGCCAAGTGGAATTCCAGATTGATTGACTCCCGGTGCAGCTCCGATTGCTAGGGCACCTTATCGATTAGCACCGAACGAACTGCAGGAGTTGTGTCACAAACTTCAGGAGCTTTTGGATAAAGCTTTATTCGACCTAGTACATCACCTTGGGGAGCTCCTGTTCTCTTTGTTAAGAAGAAGGATGGCACATTCCGGATGTGCATCGATTATCGAGAGTTAAAACAAGTAACAGTCAAGAACCGATACCCTTTACCTCGTATTGACGACTTGTTCGATCAGCTTCAAGGATCAAGCTATTACTCGAAGATTGACTTGAGATCTGGTTATCATCAACTCAGAGTTCGAGAAGAAGACATTCCCAAGACTGCATTTCGTACTCGTTATGGTCATTATGAGTTCTTGGTCATGCCTTTTGGGTTGACTAATGCACCTGCAGTGTTCATGGACCTCATGAACCGCGTGTGCAAACCTTATCTGGATCAGTTTGTCATTGTGTTCATCAATGATATACTGATATACTCTAGGACCAAGGAGGAGCATGAAGAGCACTTACGAATGATCTTGGAACTGTTGAAAAATAAGCAGCTGTATGCTAAATTCTCAAAGTGTGACTTTTGGATAAGAGAAGTACAATTCCTAGGTCATATTGTTAATGAGAAAGGAATACACGTTGATCCTGCCAAAATTGAGGCGATAAGGAATTGGACTACACCCAAAACGCCGAGCGAGATAAGACAATTTCTAGGATTAGCAGGATATTACCGCCGATTCATAGAAGGATTTTCTAAGATCGCACAACCTCTCACAGCCTTGACTCACAAAGGAACGACATACAAATGGACTGAGAGTCAAGAATCAGCTATCCAATTACTAAAACAAAAACTCTGTACTGCCCCGATATTAGCATTACAGAGGGAACATATGACTTTGTGGTGTATTGTGATGCATCCATTCAAGGATTGGGTTGTGTCTTGATGCAACGAGACAAGGTGATAGCCTACGCGTCAAGACAACTAAAAGTTCATGAGAAGAACTATACCACTCATGACTTAGAATTGGGTGCAGTAGTTTTTGCCTTAAAGATCTGGAGACATTACTTGTACGGTACCAAGTCACTATCTACACCGATCACAAGAGTCTTCAACATCTTTGAGCAAAAAGAGTTGAATATGAGGCAGCAACGTTGGGTGGAACTACTAAATGATTATGATTGCGCAATAAGTATCATCCGGGAAAGTGAACGTAGTAGTTGCCGATGCTTTAAGCAGAAAGCAAACAGCTAAACCCCGACGGGTGCGAGCTTTAGAGCTTACTATCAGTACCCAACTGCCCGAACAAGTTAAGGAGGCACAGATAGAAGCTTTAAAAGTAGAAAATATTGGTTCTGAATTGTTAAGGGGAATGGATAAGCAGCTAGTGGTGAAAGAGGATGGAATTCGGTATTTCATGGATAGACTTTGGGTGCCTGTTCATGGAAATCTGAGAGATTTAGTTATGAGCGAGGCACACAAATCTAATTATTCTATACATTCTGGATCCGACAAGATGTATCATGACCTAAAGGCTCACTATTGGTGGCTAACATGAAAGCGGATGTAGCTACGTATGTGAGCAAGTGTTTGACCTGCTCGAAGGTAAAAGTAGAATATCAAAAACCATTCGGACTGTTACAACAACCCGAGATTCCAATGTGGAAATGGGAACAAATCTCCATGGATTTTATTACTAAGCTACCCCGGACTAGTACTGGTTGTGACACGATATGGGTTATTGTGGATCGATTGACAAAGTCTGCTCATTTCCTTGCAATAAAGGAAACCGACAAGATGGAGAAATAACTCGCGCTGTACCTCAAGGAGATCGGTTCGAGACACGGTGTACCGATCTCAATTATCTCTGACCGTGACGCTCGTTTCACGTCACATTTCTGGCAATCTTTGCAGAAATCTTTGGGTACACGATTGGATATGAGTACTGCATATCACCCACAGACGGATGGCCAGAGTGAGCGTACCATACAGACGTTAGAAGATATGCTACGTGCCTGTGTGATTGACTTTGGGAGTAACTGGGAAATTCACCTGCCATTGGTGGAGTTTTCTTATAACAACAGTTATCACACTAGTATACAGGCAGCCTTTCGAGGCGCTGTATGGGAGAAAGTGTAGATCACCGGTTTGCTGGGCAGAAATTGGTGATAGTCAGATAACAGGTCTGAGTTGATTCATGAGACAACGGAGAATATTGTGCAGATACAACCGTATGGCTGCAGCGCGAGATAGACAAAAGAGTTATGCTGACAAGAGACGGAAACCTTTAGAGTTTCAGGTTGGCAACAAGGTTTTGTTGAAAGTCTCACCATGGAAAGGCGTAGTTCGGTTTGGTAAGCAGAGGGAAACTAAATCGAGGTATGTTGGACCATTTGAAATAGTGGAAAGAATAGGTCCAGTGGCCTATCGGCTAGCCTTACCAGATTCGTTAAGCGGAATCCACGATGTGTTCCATGTTTCAAACTTAAAGAAGTGTATAGCTGATGAAACAATGGTCGTACCATTGGAGGAAATTCAGGTGGTTGAACAATTACGCTTTGTTGAAGAACCAGTTGAGGTGATGGATCGTGAGGTGAAAACACTTAAGCAAAGTAAAATACCTATTGTCAAGATCCGTTGGAACTCGCGACATGGACCGGAATTCACATGGGAACGGGAAGATCAAATGAAGCTTAAGTACCCTCAACTATTCAAGAAGACGATGTCTGCAGAGAAAGGTATTGATTTAAATTTCGGGACGAAATTTCTTTCAACATAGGGATGATGTGACAACTCATCCAAAACTCACTCGATTTCGATTTTTGTGTGCCAATGCAGTAGACCAGTGATAGAACACTTTCACCATGTAACACAATTTTCGGGACGAAAATTCTTTCAACATGGGGATAATGTGACATCCGGTAATTTTACGTTACCAAACTCCGTTAGTTCCGTTAAGTCTTGCATACACGTGTCGTGAGCACACACTAGTTGTCGTTTAACGTTGGTGACTTAATAATAATTAATAATGTTAAACTAATGATAATTAAATTGATTATGTGAGTATTGTGTAAAATTATGTGTTTACACGATTTGATGTTGATTGTGGAAATTAATCGCGTAACGCGGAAACGTACCTATTTGTTCGTATGTCTTGTGTTTTTGCAAAGATAAATTATGTAATAAATATTATTAGTTCATATCTTTATATTTTTAAGTTAAAGACATTTTAAAAAGAGTTTAAAGCCTAGTTTTTTAAAATACCAAAACACAAGGGTTTAAAGGGTAAATATGTAATTAAATTAAGTAAAAAACCAACCCCCCCAAACCCTAAATCGGCCGCAACTTCACCTCCTCACCTCTCAAACCTGCGATTTTGATCAAGATTAAGCAAGAACACATTGGATTTGATCGATCTCAAGGCATACAACGCATTACAAGTCTCAATTTTGTTACATTACACGTTTAAAGGTTAGATTTTTCATGTTTTTGTGAGTTTCTTGCATATGGCGAACCTAATTCGAAATTGGGTCTTCATGGGGTCGAAATTGATGTTGTATGATGATGTTTATATGTTAGTTATGTTGAATACATGTTAGTTAACGTCGATCATGGATGAATTACATGATTTTAGTGGTTTAATCATGGGTTTTGATTCTAGTCAAACCCTATTTCGATTTTGGGCATGATTATGGATGAATAATGATTGTTTGATGAATGTGTGATGATTAATAAGTTGTATGAATGTTAGGAATCATGGATCTTGCAAGAAATTGATGATTTGGTGTTGATGTTCATAGCTTACTAAGAATAGTAACTTTATCTTGCATGTAACGTTGAATTATTGATGAATTGATGTTATGGATGTGTTCATGGTGATGATTAGATGTTAGATTGATGTTGTGATCATTGGGAATTCAAGAACACATGTTATAGTTCATACATTACTAAAGATAGTAACTTTTGGATATGAATTGATGAGTTATGATGTTTGGATGTGGTTAATCATGCTTAGGTGTTAATATGAGCTTGAATTGGTATATTATTGATGAATTCATGTATGCTTTGGATGTTTGATAGATTTTGGGATGTTCTTTTCCAAAAGGGAAACTTTATTCGTGTAAACGTTGAAGTATGATGTTATGATCATGTTTGGGATGATAGGAGCCTGCTAGTATGTTCAAGGATAAATTCTAGTGTGATAGAACGTGTTAAATTAGTTGTATGGCATGCTTGGATAATCATGGGTGATATTTGGACTTTGGTGATCATGTATGATGTTGGTGTTGATTAGTTGCTAGGATATCATGTTTGGGTTTGGTGAGTAATGATTATGGTGTATGTTGTATGCTATGGGCATGGCTATGATTTAAGTGTTATGTATGGATAATGTAGCATGTGTATGATACTATTTGAATGTTAATCATGTATGTTATATGTGCTCATTGGCTTTATTTGAATTATAACTCATAATGTCACCAACGGGTCAAACGGGTCAACTAGGTCAAACGTGTCTATTTTTCTGAAAGCTTGAGTCTTTGGTTTTGGTATGCTTAGGGTTTCACATGTCTTTCATTTACACGTACTTATGTAATCACATGATCTAGGTAACCTTTGAAGGTTGGCTATCCTCTCGTTTCTCAAATAAACCCTAAGTACTCTTTGCATACATCAGGTGAGTTCATGCCCCACTTTTTATTTACTCTCTTTGGGGGAGATAGCATACTGGTAAATCACGAACGCTTTATGTATTTAAGTTGTGTACAATATTATATAGTGTTGATATCATGGAAAGTCCTCACACTTTCGAATTGTTAATATTGATTAGCGGGGAATTTGGGTAGTACTACTGGGTCTGACGAGCCCCACCTGTGTGACTCGAGGTCAACCGGGTGCATGTTGTCCTAATGAACATTGTCACGACCTGTTAAGTCGTGGCAGGAGGCAACAACGCAACACATTCAGCTTCAATTGTGAAATCACTATGAAATAATATTTACTGTTAATGGACTAGCTATCTGTTGCAATGCACTACTTTTATATCGCTATTATTAAACTGTTTATGTTTGAATATCTCTTGAACTCACCAACCGTGTGTTGACATTTTTAGTATGCTATTCTCAGGTCATTAGCTTGCTTGCCATAGGAGCACTGCATGGTTCACTGCATTCTAAGACACGAACTTCAAGACAATTTTAGTATTTTAATAATTATGGTTTACTCTTTTGGGTTGGGACCTGTTTTGCCATAGTTATACTTTCATTGCCTTGGGTTGTTTTCAAAACGCTTCCGCATTGTTTAAAGTTTGTATTTTGGTTGATTTTGTTTAAATTATGGCATATAGAGTCGTTCTGAGTAACTATTGACCGTGATCCTGGTTTGTTCACACGCCTCGCGGTAAAACTCCGCAAGTGGATTCTGAGGGTGTGACAGTTTCAGATTTTGAAGATGAAGTGTCAACCTTATGTTGATCAGACTGTGCCATTAGAGCTACTTCATCTGTATCCTCCTTAGGATCTGATTTGTCACTCCAATCATAGTCATCTTCATCATTCTCACCTTCCATCTTTGGATCATTAATTTCTAACCAATCTTCTTCTGAATTTCTGCAACAAGAGATAAAGTAGATGTGAAATCATTAGTAAATTGTTTCGCATATACACTCCAATCATAACCATCTTTAATATTGACTACAAGAGCTTTCTTGGTTTCATCAGATGATCTTGTTTCATCTTTAAGCTCAGGCATAGGAAGACTTTGATAAGGCTTTTGATAAGTCTTCTGAGCTTGTTGAAATCTTTGATTGCTAGAGCTTGATTGAGCACTTCCTCCATTATTTCTTGGAGCTTTGCATTATCTTGAGAAATGGCCATAGCTGTTACAGTTAAAACACCTAGATTTTGACTTGTCAAATCCAACAGTCTTGTTAGCACTTGGCTTGTACTTCCTGTTGACGTATGAGTGTTTTTGTGTCCTGTAAGCAATCATCACCATTTTTCAGTTTAAATCCATCTCTTCAACATCTTCAGGATCCATTTCAAACAAATCCTGCAAAACAAGATCTAATTGAGTTAAATGGCTACCTTGATATGCTTGAAAACTAGCCATAAATGTAGTAAATGCAGTTTTAGACTCTTCATCCTCTAATAAGATCTTTATCACATCTTTAACTTTGCTAGATTTAGCAGAGTTAGATGAAGAAGTATTTGTTTGAGCATTAGATGTTTGAGACTGAGATTTAGGAGGAGATTTAGAATGAGATTGTGTTGTGTAAGCAGGGACACTAGTAAATGATGAGTCAGTGAAAAATCCTGCTCCGACAAATAAATCTCCTTCTTCTTCTTTAACTTTCTCACTTTTTGCCATGAAAGCATTTTCAACTGTGTTTGCTGGAGAAGCAACAAACTGATATTGAGACATTGATGCTGCTCTATCATTGTTCCTTGAGCTTTCATCAATCTCTACTGACTCAATCTTGGCAATAAGTAGATCTAGATCCATAGGAACTTCTCAGTATGCTTTAGTAAGGTTACTGTTTGTTTCCATGATGAGGTAAAGCATTGAGTAGTCTAAGATTTAGATCTTCAAAGTCAGGCTTAATACCAGTTGTTGACATCTCAGTAGTAAGTTGAACAAATCTGTTCATCATCTAGTTTATAGTTTCTCCAGATAAATATTGAAACAATTTCAATTGCCTTTTCAACTTTTGTTTCTTGAGATTTTGAATCTCCTTTCCTCCTTCACATATAGTCTTTAAGGCTTCATACATGGTATATCTAGTTTGATATCCATCAAGCCTTGCAAGAACTTCTAGAGGTAGTCTTTTACACATCAAGGAGTATGCTCTGACATCATTTTTTACTCTTCTCAAATCATCTCCTTGAAGACCATCTTTAGGATAGGGTTCCTGAGAGTCTTTAGTGTATACCATCCCTCTGTCAGGTCCATGAGTGATTATTGGGATGAATAGTCCTTTTTCTATGGATTTCCAAAGATCAATGTCAATGGAATTTAAGTGATGTTTCAACCTAAGAGACCAATTTTTGAAATTAGCTCTGTTTTTAAGTTTTGAAACTCTATTTTCAGAATCTTCTGATTTCACCATTTTTATATTTTTGTTGTTTTTCTTATATTTTGAATTAAGAAAAGGAATGTATAAGTGTTTGAAATTTTTTTTTAAAAAATTCTAAGTCAAGGTTGATACGCCTGAACAGTATTCAAACGCCCCAACAGTTGATGCGCCTAAGTTGAGAGTTGTCTAAGGGAATGCCTTAGAAAAATTTTCCAAAACGCCCAAAATTGATGCGTCTGAACAGTAGTAAAACATTTGAACAGTGGTGATGCGCCTACACAGTTTTGATGCGCCTACACAGTTTTCAAACGTCTAAACAGTTCAAATACTCCTCAACAATGATCATACGTCTGGACTTTTTCTCTTCAATAGTGGTCAAACGTCTGAACTGAAAACGTCTACACAGTGTTAATGCGAGTAAACAGTAGTCAAACACCTAACACTTGGACAATTTTTCAGCAAACTTCAACCCTAATGCGCCATATTCATCATGTTCATATGAATGTAACAGACTCAAATCTTCTGAAAATCTTCAAAAGTTGATGAATTGGATTGAAACTTTCCAATTAGATGAGTTTTATACCGATAATCATTCTTCTGAAATCAATTTCTATAAATATCAACAACAAATCAATTAATTTGCAATTTTCAGTTTGAAAAAGCAATGAACTTTTCGAACACAAATTCACCAAATTATCTCAAATTTGATGAACTCAACTGCTAATTGTGGTTCAAAACATGTTTCTGATGATGAAACACATCTGAAATCCACAAGTTTTCATTTGAATTGTCTATCAATCACAAATTCAGTATGCTTTTTGAGTTTCAAAGTTTGACAAACTTCAAAATCACTCAAATAACAGCTACCAACAGCTCTGATACCAATTGATAGGGTCAATGGACCTAATATGTGATGATATATGAACACAAGTCAAGGAAAACACATACAAAGTAATCGAATTCAAACAAGATATTAACAAAATTCTCAATTTCATTAATATTAAGCAAAGACAATTACAAAGTAATAAGCAGTAGTTCGTTCACTCTCTCAAAACTCTCAAACTCTACTACTAACTAACAATCTAAGCTATTTATAATGAAACACAAATGAACTAACAATTACAAAAATAGTCCCTATACAATTACAAATACCAAAAAGACACATAAAGACAACATGTTAATCTTTCTAGAGTCCTAACATAAACACTTCAAAACTTTGAATTCTTACCTTGAATTCAACCTCTTCTTCTTCTTCTTCTTCAAACTGAAAGTTTCTGCTCTCACTCTCTCAAGAACCAAGTGAAAAGGGGATGTGAAAAGAGGGTGGGCGGCCATGCCCACCTTTTACACTAACTTTTTGTACTTTTTTCCCCTTTTTACATTTTTAACCCCTCAACTTGGGTTTATTGATGTTTCCTTCTTTTATTAACTTTAATAGAATAACGAGTATTACACACTTAAAGGTTCTTGTGGATTATGGAGACTTTATCAGTCGTTTCTTGAATAAGTTCATGACCAGTGATTAAGTTTCACCAATGTCGGTCCAACAAATCGGTGAATGGCATTTATGACCATAAAGTCCTTCGAATGGTGCCATCTTGATACTTGAGTGATAACTATTGTTATACGAAAATTCCGCGAGCGGTAAAGGCGTATCCCATTCACCACCAAAGTCAAGGACACATAGACATAGCAAATCCTCGAGGGTTGAATTGTTCGTTCGGTTTGACCATCAGTTTGAGGATGGTAAGCCGTACTTATATGCAATTGAGTACCCAAGAGTTCTTGCATAGACGACCAAAAGTGCGAAGTGAAACGAGCGTCTCGGTCGGATATCATTTGCAACAGTGTCACACCCCGACCGACGGCGGAATCATCTGGGCGGACAAATGAGAGACGATTGCTCATAGCACATGGAACTAATTAAGTTGAAATATTATTAAATATCATTATTTAATAAAACATTACAAGACAAATAAGTTCATACAATACAAAAGCATCACGAAGAAATAACATGTTAAGTTAAACTAGGTCCAAGTCTTATATGAGCACGAAAAGAAATCCACAAGTAGTAAACCTGAAACATGTTAAAAAAAGGTCAACTTTGAAAGTTGGTGAGATTTTCATAGTTTTCAATACATAAGTATATAAAAGATGGCAATTCATGTTGTAAGTTAGAGAACAAAGTAACTAGGGATGTAAGACAGAATGCACAATCAAACCTTGACAAAGTTTTACAAGTCTCAAACATTTACAAGTATATACGATTAGCTAAGTGTACTTGGATCAACCAAGCAGGCTTGTCAGCCCCATAGATATATGACGTCGCCAGGCTAGCAATAGTTAATGATTGTACATATATTCGATATTACATGGTAGCTACAAAGTTCAACTAACCACAACACACATGTAAATTTCCATAGGTTTATAAGAATCAAACGTTTACAAGTGAAATGGTTATAAAGTAACATGTTTCACCCCAAAGTGTGAAAATATGAAAAAGGGGTACAGAAATACTCACATGGAAAACTCAAGAGATGAAAAATGTGCTTTAGATAACCATAAGAAAACTAAGTAGTTCCAATGATTCCTTCATGACTCGACCTAAGATTTGGTGTCTTAGGATTAGAATAGAAATAAGACTAAAGATGAATTAGGGTTTCAATTGGAATTTGGGATTTTAATAACTAGGTTTATGTAAAAAATAATATAACCAAGTATATTTTAATTACATAAAGATGGAATAAGTTGATTAAAATGATAATGAATCATTAGTGAAATTGATTAACAAATATCATTTAGATGTTAATAATAATTGATTAAGTAATAGTTGAGTATAAAATAAATAATTAATCTAAAAATTATTTAAGCTAAATCAAAAATAATTGATTGGATAATTAATTGTTTAATTGATTTGCTAAATAACTTATAAGCATTTAGTTTGATTTATAATGTTTTTTTAACTTTTAAGTAATTATTATAAAGGTTTCATAAACAAATAAAGAACTAAGATATTATATGATTTAGAAGTTTGGATTAAATAAGGATTTTAAAATAGTTTTTAAAAATATTTAACCTTGTAAATAAATTTTATATATATATATATATATTATAAAATTTAAATCTAGTTTTTATATTATTTAACTATTTGTTTTAAAATATTGCTAACTTTTTTCAGAAATTAGATTAATAATTTCTAAACTAAATTTAAGTATGTACATGATTTTTTTAGAATAATATTAATTGTTGTGATTTAATTTAATAAAAAAAAGTTTTAAAAAACAGATTTGAGGGAGCCTAGGTTCGAACCCGGGTCCTTTTGACCCCTGTTTAAAGTTTAAAACTTTTGAATACAAAATCCTCAAATTCCAAGAACCCTAGAAATCGGATTGATACCAATTGAACATCGATTTGACGTTTTTGATAGAAATCAACATAGGGCTTTGATTTCCCATATGAAACCAAGCATATTGAAGTGTGATACTTACGTTATTAAGTTTGGATTCGATGAAGATAATAGGTAGAACCGCTGTGAATTCGTGGATATCGATTCAAGGTTCAAATGTTGTTGTTAATCAAATTAGCTTTGCAGATAGATTCAGAAGTTGATGATAAGCAAAAGCCCGCTGTTAATTAGCAATGATTCGATCGATTTCACTATGAACGGGTTATGAGTTTGATTCGGTTGTTTCGAGTATGGTTTGATGTTTATCTTATGGTTTCAACTGAAATTAACTTTGTGCGTTCATTCTAATTGATTAAGAATACGTTTATGGATGTATTAATTAGACAATTGATTGGTTAATGAGGCGAAACTGATTTGGGTTTCAACTGCAAGTTCGGTTCGAGTACACGTCATGAATTGAACGATTAAACTTCAATTTAAATGTGGTCATGTGTTCGAAAATGGGTCATGTCACGATTAATGAGATTAATTGGGTTAATAATGGTTAATCGATGGGTGGTGTGGCCGCCGGAGGGTCGCCAGAGTCGGCCACCGGAGGAACGGGGGGTGAGGAACGGAGGTTTGGGTTTTTAGACATAATTACACATATGGTCACTGGAGTGTTGATAATTTATTATTTTATACTAGAAATTTTTATTTTAAATTTCATCAATTACAATTTAATCCTTGACTCATAAAAACAAATTTAAATCATATATTGAATTAATTATTTATTAGTTTTTTAAACATTCATAAAACTTGTAAACTTTATAATTTAGTTATTTATTTTTAATATTAATTATCCATAAAAACTTTATAAGTTTATTAAAAGTCATTTTAAAACTTAATAAATTTTAAGTAAACCTTTCCATTTAATTATTTATTGTAAAAAAATATTAATAACACTTTATAACATACAAGAAAAAGAATTATTTATAAACCTATAAATTATTACAAGTTGTTTTAAATAATTAGTAAATAGATAATTCACAATGTAAGTTGCATTTAATCCATTAAAACTATTAAAATAATTTAATGATGGAAACTCAAAATGAGTTCGGGTTTTGGGTTTTAACTCGAAAAATTGCGGATGTTACAACGGCACGCCATGACGACTTAGAATTTCATCAATGTAGATGCGAGCCAGTCTTGAAACTTTGTATGTGTCTCGTATTGGTATGAAATGCGCCGTTTTGGTCAAACGGTCAAAAATCACCCATATACTATCATCACCACGAAGAGTACGAGGAACTTGGTTATGAAATCCATCGATTTATGTTCTCATTTCCACATAGGGATTTCAGGTTGTTCAAGTAAACCACTTGGTCGTTGGTGCTCGGCCTTGACCCTTGCACATGTGAGACACTTGGAAACATAGGAAGCAATATCTTTCTTCATTCCAGACCACAAGTATTGACCACGCAGGTCCATGTACATTTTATCAAAGCCAGGATGAATGGAATATCGAGTTTGATGAGCTTCATTCATAATGACATGTCGAATGTTATCACGATTCGAGATCCAAAGTCAATTCAAGAAGTACCACATGCCGGTCGGTTTTGTCTCCAGTTGTGACCGAACGTTAAACTCCAAATCTTCATTTTTCTCTTCTTCGGTTAACGCCGCTATTTGAGCCTCGTGAACGCATAACTCGAGATCACTATCAATCCTTATGTTTAGAAGCATGATAGTAGCCTCATTGACATCCACATGAATCTCGGTATCAAGTTACCTTAACGTATCAAACCATTTCCTTCGATCTTGGATTTCTTAAAGCGAGAAAGTCTTGTTGTGGACCTTGCGACTCAGTGCATCAGCTACAACATTCGCCTTTCTAGGGTGATAGCGAATGTCACAGTCGTAGTCGCTAATCAACTCAATCCAATGTCTTTGTCTCATGTTGAGATCCTTTTGGTTGAACACGTGTTGGAGACTTTTGTGATCGGTATAGACTATGCATTATGTCCAATAAAGATAGTGTTGCCAGATCTTTAAAGCGAAAACCACAGCACCAAGTTCAAGATCGTGGGTTGTGTAGTTCACTTCATGAACCTTCAATTGTCTTGACATGTATGCTATGACTTTTCCTTGTTGCATAAGAACACAACAAAGACCTTTATTAGAAGCATCACAGTACACGGTAAAGTCGTCATTTCCATCGGGGAGTGTGAGTATAGGAGCGTTACACAACTTGTGTTTCAATGTCTCGAAAGCCTCTTCTTGCTCGGGTCCCCATATAAAAACTCGATTCTTTTAGGTTAACACAGTTAGTGGTTTAGCAATTTTCAAAAAATTTGCTATGAACCTACAGTAGTATCCCACTAATCCCAGAAAAGAACAAACCTCGGTTGGGGTTGTGGGAACACACCAATTCTTCACGGCTTCTATTTTAGCAGGATCAACGTGAATTCCTTGGCTATTCACCACATGCCCTATGCATTGAACTTATTCTAACCAGAACTCACACTTGGAAAACTTGGCGTATAATTGCTCCTTCTTCAAAAGTTCGAAAACTTGTCGCAAGTGCGTCTCGTGATCAACTTTCATCTTGGAATAAATAAGAATGTCTTTAATGAACATGATCACAAACTTATCCAAATACGGTTTACATACTCGATTCATGTGATCCATGAACACGGCAGGTGCATTGGTCAAGCCAAAAGGCATAACCATGAACTCGTAAAGTCCATATCGAGTACGAAAAGCGGTCTTTGGAATTTCGTCATCGTGAACACGTAGTTGATGATACCCAGAACATAGATCGATCTTTGTGAATTTGGTTGCTCCTTGAAATTGATCGAAGAGATCATCGATTCGAGGAAGAGGGTATCGGTTTTTTATGGTAAGCTTATTGAGTTCTCGATAGTCAATACACATGCAAAATGAACTATCTTTCTTCTTCACGAACAACACAGGTGCACCCCACGGTGAAGAACTAGGACGACTAAAGCCTCTATCGGTCAACTCTTGCAGTTGACTAGCTAGTTCTTGCCTTTCAGACGGTGCAAGACGATAAGGTGATTTAGCCACAGGGTTTGCACTAGGGATTAAGTCAATCTTGAACTCAACTTCTCGCATGGGAGATAATCCGTTAAGATCCTTGGGAAAAACCTCAGTATATTCTCACACAACAAGAATGTCTTTCAGCCATGGTTGCAAAACTCGCTAGGCGCTGTCAGGTCGGTCGACTGGGGAGTTGTGAGTACTCGGACTAGGCGGGGTGTACTCGATGAGTACTCGGACGTGATAAGTTATAAAGAAATTAGTTTTTCGGAAATTATAAATATGTTGAATATCATAAACTTACTAAGATTTATAATACATGAATATTAATATAAATAAAAAGAATACATGTTCACATACAAAAATATTTCTAAACTTTATATAAATTATTTAATATTATAGATGTAGTAATTATTTAATTATCATCTTACAAGGTATTTTAATGAAAAACAATATAAATCTAACAAAATCGGTGAAAAACAACAAAAATCGGTGAAAAATAGTGAAAATCCGAGTTGGCCGAGTTGGCCGAGTTGACCGAGTAGAGCCGAGTTGGTCGAGTTGGACCGAGTAGAGCCGATTTGGACCGAGTAAAGCCGATTTGGAGCGAGTAGATCCGATTTGGACCGAGTAGGGCCGAGTTTGACCGATTCTGAGTAATGTTGACCGAGTTGTTGAAAAGCGCTTCGGCACCTTGCCGAGTTCCGAGTACACGCCAAGTACTTGGCCGCCTAGGCTGAGTTTTATAACACTATTTTCAGTTCCTTACCTTTGGCTTTGGTATTAACTACATACGCCATGAAAGCTAGGTAGTTTTTACTTAAGCACTTTCGGGCCTTGATGCAGGACATAAGTTTGAGTCCTTGGGATGATTTCTCCCCAAAGACATTCAAAGTATCTCCTAGCGGTAAAGGAATTCGAATGCATTTCTCGAAACATAGAATTGCCGCATGTTGCTTGGCTAACCAATCCATGCCAATAATAACATCAAAGCTTCCGAGTTGCATAGGAATAAGGTCGATGAAGAACTCGTGTTTGTTAAGGCTCAAGGTACAATCACGTATAACGACGTCAACGACGATCATCGGCGACTTCGACCATGAAGGAACTTTCCAGATTAACATGTGGCTTAGAAAGTATAGGCTCGAACTCCAAGGACACGAGACTAAGGACAAAAAAGGATGGTAATTTAAACAAGAATAAACTAAGAGTTGTAAGGCATGCGGAATGGTTCCATTTGGTAACGCATTACCATTTGGAAACATTGACACGTCAAGGTGAATTGACCCATTTGCCTTAGAAACTTGTGTATATCGACCATAGTTTATCACTCATCCCAGAAATCCCCAGGTAAGCATAACTCGTCCCATAGGATTTATGCGAAATGCTTACCTTAGCCTAAAAGCCTTTTGCTAAGAAATCCAGAATACAGGTGTCTATGTGTCACACAATATTTCTTAGGTACATGAAATCAAAACCTTGATGAAATTTGTGTGGATTAGACATAAAGTCTAGAGATTCAAGCCATAAACAATAAGTACACGATCCCACGTGTTGTCAAGAATAAGATTAAGAAACTTTATGTTCAGGGAGAATCAAAAAGTCAAAGTTAAGTTTAGGGAGACAGATAACAATGTTTAAGCAATCCTATGCTAAGGCATCAAATTGAAGATAAGAAGGCATAGCATTATGTAGCATGCAAACCATACATTTTACAAGATAAAAATGTAATTCTATAAGGTTCATGCATACGCTATAGTCTAGGTTACCATTTCTAATAACCTAAATCCCTATAGTTATGGGCTCTGATATCAATCTGTCACACCCCAACCTTGACGGCGGAAACATCAAGATGTGAGAGTTAAGATCGTTCATAGCCACATAACGTTATTATTAAATCCAAATATAATAATCATAAGTTCCAAATGTAACATTACAAGCATAAGTTTCAAACAAGGAAAAACAACATGCATAAAAAGTAATATTTCAAGTTCATCCATTTATTTGACTAGGTCCAGTCCTAGGTGTGAAATAGCTTCAAGGTAACAATCAAACTTGCGTGTTTCCTCAAACTTGTTAATAATAAAAGGTTAACATAAAGTTGGTGAGATTTCTATAGTTTTCAATACATAAGTATATAAAAGATGGCAATTCATGTTATAAATTAGTAAACAAAGTAACTAGGGATGTCCTTGACAGTTTACAAGTTCTCATGTTTACAAGTTCATACGATTAGCTAAGTACTTGGATTAACCAAGCAGGCTTGTCAGACCCATAAATCTATGACGTCGCCAGGCTAGCAATAGTTAATGATTGTACATATGATCATCAATACATGGTAATTACTAAGAATAACTAAACCACAACATATAAGTGAATTGCCAAAAGTTTACAAGAATAAAATGTTTTGAAGGTGCAATGGTTATAATGTAACATGTTTCACCCCAAAGTGTAAAAATATAAAAAGGGGTATAGAAATACTTACCTGGCAAATAGGTATAAGAATGACGATTAATAAGAATAATAATAGGCGTCGTTCCAACGTAAACCTTCACAAGGCACCTAATATATATACATTTACAAGATTTAACGTCTAAAAATAAGTACAACGAAAAATTGATGACTAGGGTTTCAATTTGGTGTTTGGGGGTTTTATTATCTAGATTACATAAAACAAAATTATGTTTTAATTCAATGAAAAATAAAATATACTATTTAATCATTTTAGTATAAAGAAAAGTAAAAGAAAACTTTTGTAATAAAATTTATTTATAAGTTTGAACAAACTTTGATAATTTTTAAAATAAAAAAATAATCATCATTTAAACAATAATATATATTAGATAATGGTTGAAGAAATAATAATTTAGTGATTTAAACTATTATTTAAAGTCTATTTTTTATAAAAATAAGTTAATTATAACATTAGTTTGGAGTATTCAATAAAAATATGAAAGTATCTCTAAGAAAGAACTTACAAAAATTAATTAAATGTCTTCTAAAAAAAGCAAAGTTCATAAAATAATTTTTTTATAATTTTCAAGAATTTTTCTGAATTTATTTTTAAGGCTAAAAAGCCTAAAAAATATATGAGGTTGCCCGGGTTTGAACCGGGGACTTCTGGCTTAAAGAGCATACATCATACCAGTGAACTAAGGCCTTAGCTGCATTATGATACAACTTTTAAATTATAAAAACACGATTACAAGGAAATCCCCAAGAATATATGACCCTAGATTCAATTTGAGCCAAATTGAACCCCAATTTGATTACGTTAATGAAAATAATCTTAGTGCTTTTAATACCCAAGTAAAACCGAGCAGATATATGTATTTAGTTACCCGATTTGAAATCGAATTAATAGTAAGCAAGATGAAGAACAGTCACGAACTCGTAGAGCTTGATTGATGTTCAAATGATGATGTTAATCAAATTCGTTGCACAGGAAGCTTCTAATGGTGTACAAGATCAAAAGCCCCCTGTCAATTTCTATTTATGTTTCTCGGAATGTGGTTTTCGATTAAGTTACAGACCGCGACGCCTTAGAGAGAGATCTGGTTTTCGTTTGTTTATCAGGTGAAATTGAGTTTTCAATTAGTTTTAGGGCACCAATATGATGATTTTCCCTCAATTACTTCGGCATTATTGGATAAGTTTCAAGTCAAAGGACTGGGACTTTGAATGCGCATTTCGTTTTTAATTAAATGGTCTTAACATCTCATTACTTCGACATTAAACATGGTCACGGGTTCAAATAGGGACCATGAAGCGATTCAAGGGATTTATTCCGGTTGTTAACGGCTATTTAAGGTCCGATACAGTCGTCGGAGAGCCACCAGATCCAGCCACGGGAAATACTTTGAGAAAGAAAGAAAGGAAACATTCAAGTTCAAAGATTTTACACATTTAGTCCCTGCAGTTTAATTATTTATTAATTCATGCACAAACTTTATAGTTAAAGTTTTCAAATTGACAATAAGGCCCCTTGAACTTAATTAAAATTTAAGTTTTACATAATTAACTTGTTAACTTTTATAACTTATTATTATCATCATTATTATTATTATTATTATTATTATTATTATTATTATTATTATATTATTATTATTAGTATCCTTAGTGTTGTTAATAGTAATATTATTATAATTTACTATTATGTTCAATTATATAATTAAACTGTTAACTTTCAAATTAAAGAATTAAAAGAATAAAGACAATAAGCATAAATGGCCCATAAGTTTCACATATGGCAACAACGGTCCTTATAGAATTAACAAAAAACTAACTTTCAATTAACACAAAAATACAAGATGTTACATGTCATTACTCTAGAACTTTGAAAGGATTGATGGTGGGCAAGTTGCTTTAGGAGGAGATGAAGCTGGTTACATTTCTGGAAGGGGCAAGGTCACAAATGGTAAGCTCAGCCTTGAAAAGGTAAAGTGTCAAGGAGCTTGGGTACAATCTTCTCAGTGTATCCTAATTTTGTGATCAGAGTCATAACACGCTTTTTACTGAGCATGAGTGCATTGTTCTCAAGCCCGGGATGGTCATTCCTCATGAGCATATTCTACTTAGAGCCCCTAGGAAAGGGAACGTGTACAAGATGGATCTGCAAGAAACATCTCCCTCTGGAGAAGTTTCATGCTTCTGTCTAAAGCCAATAGTGATGGGTCTTTCCTATGGCATAAAAGAATGTGCCATGTAAACTTTAAGAACATGAATAAACTGATTAAGAATGATTTGGTAACTAGATTGCCAAAGAAAGAGTTTACAAATGATGACCATTGTGTTGCATGCCTGAAAGGGAAGCAACGTAAGGTATCACACAAGCCTAAGGAAAGGAACTCCATCACTACTCCCCTACACTTGTTACATATGGATCTCTTTGGCCCCACCAGTGTAATGAGTCTAGGAAGGACCTCTCACTGTTTAGTGATCACAAATGACTTTACAAGATTCACTTGGGTCTTCTTCCTTAGAACTAAGGATGAGACTCCTGAGATTCTGAAGAATTTCATCTCAAAGATTGAGAATCAATCTGATCACAAGGTCAAAATCATAAGATGTGATCAGGGAACTGAATTCAAGAACCAAATCCTTGATGCATTTTATGATGAGAAAGATATTACAAGACAATATAGTGCTCCCAGGACTCCTCAACAGAATGGTGTTGCTGAGAGGAGAAACATGACACTGATTGAAGTTGCAAGAACCATGTTGTCTGACTCTAAGCTACCCATCACCTTTTGGGCAGAGGCAGTCAACACTACTTGCAATGTGCAGAACAGAGTTTTAGTAGTTAAGACTCATGGCAAGACTCCTTATGAACTTTGGCACAAGAGGAAACCTTTCATTGGTTTTCTCTAGGCATTTGGATGTCCTTGCACCATCTTGAATACCAAGGATCAAATTGCCAAATTTACTGAGAAATCAGATGATGGACACTTCATTGGATACTCTTCCTAAGCTAAGGCTTACAGAGTATACTATCTCAGAACTAGAATTGTTGACGAGTCAGCCAATGTGACTTTCAATGAACACACACCTGGTGTGGCTGGTTCTGGTCCTGATTGGCCTTTTGATCTTGATTTAGTTACCAATTGTTTTAACAAATCTTGTGAGACTGTTTCAGGATGTGCAGAAAACTTAAATATAGGTGATCCTGATCCAATATTTGAGCTGAGAAGACCTTCAAGTAACACATCTTCAGCTCAAGTTGGGACTACTTCTGCAAATGAGGTTTCTATCAGCACCACAATGACAACTCAGCTGATACATCTGGTATGCCTTCAAATTCTAGCTCATAGGCTCCACAGCCAGATAAAGATACTTCAAATGCAGAAGACAATGATGGTAGTGGTGATAGTGATCAAGACTTTCTTGATGCTGATAACAAGTCCATAGATGACAACATCAATGATGTCACACACTCCTTGGATCAAGTTTCTCTTGATAAGTGTGATGATGTAGTGGGAGAAACATCTATGCTGATCTAAATTTCTGTAATTTAGATCTTTCTCAGCAACTTGCTTTGATCCTTCAGCTAAGGATCCACAAGTCTCATCCCACTACAAACATCATTAGAGGATGGAAGCAAACATCATTAGGATAAGAACAAGAGGACAAACCCATGAAGCAAATGTTTGTCTTCAATCTTGTTTCTTGTCCCAGATAAAGCCAAAGAAAGTTGATGAGGTTCTAAAGGATGGAAGTTGGGTTGAAGCTATGCAAGAGGAGCTACTTCAATTCAAAAGACAGAAAGTTTGGAACCTTTGTCCTCTTTCTTATGGGAATACTACCATTGGAACCAAATGGGTATTTAGGAACAAGAAGGATGATAGAGGCTTTATCATCAAGAATAAAGCTAGACTAGTTGTTCAAGGATACACACAAGAAGAATGAATTGACTACACTGATGTCTTTGCTCCAGTAGCAAGACTGGAAGCTATTAGGATATTCATGGCATTTGCTGCATCCAAGAACTTCAAGGTCTATCAACTTGATGTGAAGTGTGCTTTCCTCTAAGGAGTGATTGATGAAGAAGTGTATGTCAAACAACCACCTAGTTTTGTAGATCCTGATCGTCCTGATTATGTCTGCAAGCTTGACAAAGCTCTTTATGGGCTGCATCAGGCACCTAGGAAGTGGTATGAGACTCTATCTCAATATCTTTCCAAACATGGATTCAAGAGAGGTGATATAGATGGAAATCTCTTCATCAAAGGATAGGAAAATGACATATTGCTAGTTCAAGTGTATGTAGATCATATCATCTTTGGTTCAACTAATCCAAAGCTCTGCAAAGACTTTAAGAAGCTGATGAAGGACAAATTTGAAATGAATGCCATGGGGGAACTCAATTTTTTTCTGAGAATTCAAGTGAAGCAAGTTGAAGATGGCATCTTCATTAGTCAGTAAAAGTATGTTCAGGACATACTCAAGAGGTTCAACATGACTGATTGTAAGATTGCTAAGACACCCATAGCTAGAAACCACTCCCTTGGACCTCATCTTGAGGGGGAGTGTGTAGATGAACACTTATACAGGGCTATGATTAGGTCTCTTATGTATCTTACAGCTAGCAGGCCTAATATTATGTTTGCCACTTGCATCTGTGCAAGATATCAAGCCAACCCTAAGATGTGTCACCATATCACTATCAAAAGGATTCTAAGATACCTTAAATGTGATTCAACACTTGGTCTATGGTATCCTAAGAATCCTGACTTTAATCTGTATGCATATATTAATAATGATTATGGTGGTTGCAACATGACTGCAAAGTCTACATCTAGGGGATGCCAGTTTCTTGGTGGAAGGGTTGTCTCATGGTAATGCAAGAAACAATCTTATGTCTCTTCATCAACTACTGAAGCTGAATACATTGCTGCTGCAAGCTGCTGTGCTCAAGTGCTTTGGATTTAGAATCAGATGCTGGACTATAGGTTAAACTTCAAGGAGACTCCTATTCACATAGACAACAATAGTTCTATCTCAATCACAGAGAATCGTATGCAACACTCAAGGACCAAACACATCAACATCAGGTATCATTTAATAAGAGATAATTATGAAAAGAGTTTAGTTAAACTATTTAAAGTCCAGACAAATGAACAATATGCTGATCTGTTTACAAAAGCTTTTGATGAATAGAGATTTAAATATCTTGTATCAGCTATCGGGATGATAAACTTCGAGTAGGTTTTTCTTAAAACTAATTCTTATTATTTTTTAAAAATGTGTGTCCTAAGTTGTCTATTTCATCACTTCCATAAGCTATTGTTTTCTTTGGATGAAAATATTTTTGAAGACTTTCCTTATATTTTTGAAAATTTTGATCCTTTGGAAGATATACTTTTATCTTCGGAAGAAAATCATGCATTAAAAACAAACAACTATCTAAGAAATTTACCTTCGAAAGTAATTTATGAAATATCTTCCGAAGCTTAAGTACTTGTCTCAGACACTTATCTATTTTCAAGGACCATTTTCTTCCGAAGCAAATTAACTCTCGGAAGCTTTGTTCTTCTAGACAAAGCATTCAAGTCTTAATTTTTCTTCCGAAGCAAATGTCACACCCCAACCTTGACGGCAGAAACGTCGAGATGTGAGGGTTAAGATTGTTCACAATCACATAACGCTATATTTAAATATAAATATTAAAGTTATAAGTTTCAAAAGGCATAACAAGCATAAGTCTCAAAACATGAAATAATCCCAAATAAAACAAAACATAACACAACATTTTAATTATTTAACTAGGTCCATGTCCTAGTTTTATTGCAAGCTTCAAAAGTCCACTTTAAACTTGGGGATTTCCTGAAACATGATAAAAATAAAAGGTCAACTAAAAATAGTTTGTGAGTTTTCAAGGTTTTCATATATAATATGATAAAGTTACAAGTAGCAATTCATGTCATAGGTCATAAGTTAGTAAGGTTACAGAACACATATCGTTACAACCAAACCTCGACTTGATTACAAGTATATAAGATTGGCTAAGTGTATTTGGTTCCCATGATGAACAAGCATACGTCATCAGGAGCCGACAATACCTCGGCTTTAGCACCAAATAGGCTTGTCAGGCCCAAAGATCTAAGACGTCGCCAGGCTAGCAATAGTTAACGATTGCAAACGATAATATGTATCTCATATAAACACTTACAACACACAAATAACCATGACAAAAATATGAATTGCAAGTGCTTTACAAGTCTAAACGTTTATAAGTGCATTATGTATAAGTAATCATGTTTCACCCCAAATTAGTGTGAAAAGATAAAAAGGGGACAAGGAAACTCACTTGATGAATAAGTATGCAATGAAGATTAATAATAATACACGTCGTTCCAAGTTGTATTGTCACAAGACACCCAAATATTTAAGCATAAGATTAAAGTCTAATATTATGCTCAATGAATTATTATGAGCTAGGGTTCTATTTGAAGTTTGGGGTTTTGTCAATTATATTAACAAACGAAGTCAATTATATTTTCGTGAAACAATTTGTTTATTTTATAAAAATATGGACCAAGAATAAGAATTTAGTATTATTCATAAAGTTTAATTATGGTTTTGTAATTAATAAAAAAAATGAGCATGATTTAATCGACAACTAAATAAACAATGGTTGAAATAATAACTAGAATTTTAAGTCTAAATTTTATAAATAGATATTCACTATAACCTTCACTTTAAAATTTTAAATAAAATATAAGGATATTTTTATAAATAAATGAAAGAAAATATCTACATGGGTTGAAATACACGAAGTTTATAAATTTAATTTTTTTATAATTTCTAGAATTTTTTATATATTTTAAAAAGTTGTAGAAGCTCCCTAAAAAAATAATCGAGGTCCCCGGGTTCGAACCCGGGACCTTTAGCATGGGATGTGTGACCTTGACCAGTAAACCAAGGCTCTCGGCCGCAATAGAACACAGGTTTTAATTTATATATACCAAGTTAACAAAAACCCCAAATCCTTAAGAACCCTAGATTCGTTTAGCCCCAAATTGAAGATCAAAACAACATGGTGAACCTAATTAAGTTTGGGGCTTTTGTTCCCTCACAAAACCGAGTTGATTGATATATCTAACTTACCCGATGCTATCGAATTGACAGTGAACGATCGAAGAATAGTCGCAGTTAAACTAAGACCGGTTCAAGTTACAAACGACCACAATAATCGAATTCGTGTTAAGAAAGCTTCCAAAGACCTTTGTGAGCAAAAAACCTCTATCAATTTTAGGTCTTGAAGTCCGGAGATTGGTGTTCGAGTATAGAAAAGGTTGCGGTTGCAACGGTTAATCGAAGGTGTGAAATTTGTGTTTTTTAGGAGAAATTGGAAGTTGAATATGATTAAAGGTAGACAAACGTTTGATCTGATTAAATTAATTGAATTATTATGGGCGTCTAAGGCTCGACCGGCTACGGGGGTTTAAGGCTTCGGTTTCTGCTTCGATTAAACTTGTTAACCAAAATTTAAATGCTACTAATTGTTGCCTTTAGGTTTAAATCATGCTCTAGCGGGGTTCAGGATGATTTTTGGATTAAAAGTCGGCCGTTTGAAGCGGTTTTGGGACTCGCCGGAGGCCGCGGCCGGCGGTGGCCGGAGGCCGGCCGGGAAATCAGGGAAAGAGAAAAGAAAAGAAAAGGGTTTTGTAATTTTGCAGTTGTGGTCCCTGAAGTTTCCATTGTTAACATTTTATGTACAAACTTTAATATTAAAGTTTCTAAATTGGCATCAAAACCCCCTCAACCTTAATTTCTTAAAGTTTTAAAATATTGTTAAGTTTAGTAACTATTACAATTTATTTTTTTTTATTATTAACAATATTATTTTATTTTTATTATTACTATTATTAGTTATTATTTATTACTAATATTACTATTATTATTACAATTATTATTATCATAATTATATTCTATTTAATTTTTAACATTATTAAACTTTAAATTAAAGAATTAAAGACATATTAAGCATAAGAAACCCATAATTTCATAATGGCACAAGTAGTCCTTACAAGAACTTAACAAGATTAACTTTTAATTTAACAAAAATACGAGATGTTACAGTCTCCCCAACTTAAAAGAATTTCGTCCCGAAATTAAGAAAAATGAAACTATACAAATAAGAACAGGTATCTCTTCTTAATGTACTCCTCGTGTTCCCAAGTAAATTCAGCACCACGTTTGTTCTCCCAACGAACCTTGACGATTGGAGTTGTTGTGGTTCTAGTCTTATTCATAATGAGGTCCACGATCTCAACGGGTTTCTTGACAAAATGCAATGACTCGTCAATCTGGATGTCTTCCAACGGAACATGCAGACTTTCGTTAGCCGAGCACTTTCTTAAATTTGGGACGTGAAATATAGGATGAACTCCACTAAGGTCGGAAGGTAACTGCAGTTTATAAACCACTTTCCCAATCCTTTTTAGGATTTTGAAAGGTCCTACAAATGTTGGAGCCAATTTGCCTTTCTTTCCAAAGCGAACAACATCTTTCCACAGTGAGACCTTTAGAAGAAACATCTCCCCAACTTGGAATTCCAATGGCATACGTCGCTTGTCAGCATAGCTCTTTTGACGACTTCTCGCCACTTCAAGATTATTGCGAATAATAGAAACTTTATCAGTTGTCTCTTGTATAAGTTCAGGACCAGTGATGAAGTTTTCACCAATGTCAGTCCAACAAATAAGTGAACGACACTTACGACCATAAACTGCTTCGAATGGTGCCATCTTGATACTTGAGTGGTAACTATTATTATACGAAAATTCTGCTAGCGGTAGATGCGTTTCCCAATCACCACCAAAGTTAAGAACACACAGGCGTAGCAAATCCTCCAAGGTTTGGATCGTTCGCTCGGTTTGACCATCAGTTTGAGGATGGTAAGCCATGCTTAGGTCTAATTGTGTACCCAAGAGTTCTTGCATAGACGACCAAAAGTGTGAAGTGAAACGAGCATCTCAGTCGGATATGATGTGCAGAGATACCCCATGACGACTTACAATCTCATCAACGTATATACGAGCCAACTTTGATGTCTTGTAAGTGTCACGTATGGGTATAAAATATGCCAATTTGGTTAATGGGTCAACGATCACCCATATGCTATCATGTCCTTGAGAGGTTCGGGGTAGCTTAGTTATGAAGTATCCACTTCCACATAGGGATCTCGGGTTGCTCAAGTAATCCACTTGGACGTTGATGTTCGGCTTTAACCTTCGTACACCTGAGGCACTTAGCTACATAAGTTGCTATATCCTTCTTCATTCCAGGCCACCAATATTGACCGCGTAGGTCACATTTTATCGGAGCCGGGATGAATATAATAAGGAGTTTGAGGAGCTTCGTTCATGTTAAAGGTACGAAGATTATTGTGATTTGGAACCCAAATTCGATTTGTGAAGTACATCAATCCATTGGGTTTCGTTTCCAATTGAGTTAAAAGATTAGGCTCCAGCTCATCCTTCATTCTTCCTTCTTGTTGCACCACTTGTTGAGCCTCCAAGATACTATACTCGATGTCACTATCTATTCTCAAGTTTTGTAGTAGTACAGTAGTCTCGTTGACATCTAGTCGGATCTCAGTATCGAACTCACCCAAAGTGAAAAACCATTGACGTTGATCACGAATTTCTCAGAATGTGATCATCTTGTTATGAATCTTTCGGCTTAGTGCATCGGCTACAACATTTGCTTTACCAGGATGGTAACGAATGTCACAATCGTAATCACTAATGAACTCCACCCAACGACGTTGTCTCATATTGAGATCTTTTTTATTGAAAACATGTTGAAGGCTTTTGTGATCGGTGTAGACTATACATTGCATACCATACAGGTAGTGTCTCCAAATCTTCAAAGCAAAGACAACAGCACCAAGCTCGAGATCGTGTGTTGTGTAATTCACCTCGTGAACCTTCAATTGTCTCGATGCATAAGCTATGACCTTCCCTCGTTGCATGAGAACACAACCAAGGCCTTGTTAGGATGCATCACAATACACGGTGAAGTCGTCATTTCCATCGGGTAGGGTCAAGATAGGAGCATTGCACAACTTATGCTTTAACGCTTCGAAAGCTTCTTCTTTCTCGGAATCCCACTCGAACGGTTTATTCTTTTGTGTCAAAGAATTGAGCGGCTTCGCGATCCACGAGAAGTTGGCAAAGAATCGCCGATAATAACCAGCAAGACCAAGAAAAGAATGAACTTCAGTAGGAGTTGTAGGAACACACCAATTTTTCACAGCTTCCACCTTTTCAGGATCAACGTGAATTCCTTGGCTATTCACCACGTGTCCTATAAATTGAACTTCTTCAAGCCAGAAGTCACACTTCGAGAACTTCACGTACAATTGCTCTTTCTTCAACAACTCAAGAACCAATCTCAAATGCAATTCATGATCGGTGTTGGATTTGGAGTAGATAAGTGTGACATTCGTCATTTTCGACTAGCTTTGTATTTGTTATCCTGTATTGTAAACCCGAATCGTTTTGGTCTTCGGATCTTTGAATATTAATAAAATGATGGATTTTATATTGGAATCATGTTTCATACTTGTCGTGGCGTGACCCACAGTTCGTTTCAGCAAAATCAGTTTTTTTAACGTTTTCGGTTCGTTTAAGGTCCGGACTTGTATTTTAACCATCCAAACCAACCAGAACCTAACCCATAACTATTCTAAAACCCTCCAAACATGTAGATACCTGGTCATAATTTATTTAAATTAAAATTTATTTTAAATAAAAGAATCAAAGTGCACCCTTTTACCCACCGGACAAACGCATTACCCATTTCCTCAACCCTAATCTTTCCCTATAAATACCACTCATTCTCAACCATTTCACCTGCACATTTTCATCTTCTTCTCCCAAAAGTTTTGATCTTGTAAGTTGTTCTAGCTAGTTTTGCTTAAGTTTGACTTTAAAAAGTCAACGGAACCGAATCTTGCATTTCAAATCATTTCGGGTATGTAATTTTGGTTTTTTTTTCAGTTTTTCTAAGTTATTTTATGTTTACAAAACCATTTTCATTTTATTTAAGTCTTGTGGGCATTCAAACTCGTATTTATGCATTTTAGACCCGTTTGGGTCGTTTTCGGGAAGTTTACTCGATTAACTTTCTTGTTTGAGTTTAGATCTGGAAGTTTTACCTTATTTTTAGTTCAATGGTTTTGGACATGTGATAACCATCCTCGGTTCATACCGAGTCAAAGACCGAACCAAACCGAACGCTCGTTTAAGCACTTTAAATAACTTTTATGTGACCATGTTACATCAAACACTTTAGATCTGAGTTTTTCTTGATATTTTAGTTATTATATGGTTGATATGGAGGTGTAGAACAAATCTTGGCTTGAACCCAAGTTTCGGGTAAAAACCGAGTAAAACCGAACACCCGTTTTAACGAGTTAGTCAATGTTCAACCACCAAAAGTTCAACCTATCTTTTTAGTTATGTTTTAATTTATATTACTCATATTACTTAAGATTTTGGAAGTGTTAGAATAAATATTAGCTCAAACCAAGTTTCGGGTAAGAATAAACCCGAGTAAAAGTCGAACTTATCGTCTTAACGAGCTAGTCACCGTTCAAAACGCCAAAAGAAAATCTTTCCTAATTTTTTTAACTTATGTTTCGTTTTATGTTATTTGTATTAATATATTATGGTATGACGAAACCAAACTTGGTTTTATACTAATATCGGGTTAAAGCGAATTTCTTTATTAATTAAAGTCTCAAACTCGGGTTTAAGAGAGTGTAAGTCAGACCTTGATGCTTACAATAATGGGATCGTGCATACTAGCACTAAACCAACTCCCATATGTAAAACTTAACAATGGTTGAGTAAAACTAAACATCAAGGACCCGTTTTCTTGTAAAACTCATTTTATACTTACGTTATTTGAACACACTTTGTAAAATATAACTAAAACTCCCGAAACCCAAGCCTTATTTTTATGAACTTTTATACCATTTATATTTCATCTTCAATACTCAATACTTACTCAAGATCTTTCAATCTAGGACACGCACGTTAAAACCGTCGGACTCACTTACTTGAGGATTTTATTCAAAATTTATTCATCAACGTCATTTTATTCCATGTGAGTAATTTCATCCCCGTTTTTTCTTCTATACTTTGGGGGTAGCAAGCATACTTACTCAACCAAAAAAAAATTATTTAACATCTAGATCCTCAACCCACAACCACTAGGTCATGTGTTGCTTAGAATAATTGTCCAATTGTATGTTATATACCTCATATGATTAAGTGCTACATGTTTATTGCTTTTGATCGTTTAGCCTCATCCTCATCCTCAATAAGTATGATCATACGCTCCTCCTTGTAATATGATAGTTTTATCAATTAGAAAGGAGCCTCATTTTTTATGATTGATATACCTCAATTGTCACTTCTATTTACGGCTTCACATATTTGAGTTGTGGATTTTTACCTTATATTATATTTATAAAGTCATGGAATTGCTCACCAACATACATGTTGACAAAACATATTTTATGCAATGCTACAGGTTTGATTATCGGTTGATTGAAGATTTAAAGACGTTACTTTATTTTGGAACGTTAGGTTATTAGTTAAGAACTATTTATTTTCTTGTATTTGTAAGAACATGTTATGAAATGAATGAGTTGATTAAATATTGTCACTTTAATAGTGTCGTGTGCATTTGAACAATCTTAGTTGCGCCCCGGCATGTTCCGCCGCTTTGGTCGGGGTGCGACAGATTGGTATGAGAGCCATGACTATAGCATAGGTGGTTAGACGTAACGACCTATTATAGTTTATGCTTTAGGGTCCCAAAACGTGTTGCCTATACGTGTTACCCTACTTGATTGTTTATTTGCTCTTATTTACTTATTTATTTCATTTACCCTCATGTACACACACACACACACTTTTATAGAAATCCAACGTATCCTTACCTTACCTTAAAAATTTAATTAATTATTAATTAAAAAAATCAAATTATGGATCTCAAAATTTGAGTTTGGGTCCCAATTTTTCGATATTTCTCATCTCCTTAAAGCGTGACACTATAACGGGTTCGTACTAACTGGAAGAGGGAAAATACCTAGATGTGAACCTTTGGCAAAATGATTCCGAGAATCAAAGGTGATTTACTTACCTGGAATGTTCAAGTCAAGGTGTTTGACCTTATAGGCCAAAGCGAATGCGCGTTATATGGTTGCTAACTTTAAGCAGTCACCGTAACCGTTCCGGTTACCTCTATTAATATTGTTGGATTGAAATATGAAAGCCACGGTGATACGTGGACTAGTGTTTTGATCCCTCCCTCGATTTCGATTTGTTTTGAGTTGAAACATGAAAGCCACGTTGATACGTGAACTAGTGGTCTTGACTTCTCATTTTATCCCATTTTATGATCTTGGTTGAAACACGAAGACGCGGTGATTCGCGTAACGTTTCGACTCCCCGCATTACCTCGTATTTCCTTAAGATTACTGTCGGGACAACAAGTCATGGTGATTCATGTATGTATTTCCCGCCTCAAATCTTAACGTTTCAAATTTCATATATATATATATATATTATATATATAATATCTATATATTATATATATATATTATAATATATATATATATATATTCATGTGTTAAAAGGGTTTTTTTTATAAGGTTCACAAAATATTTCACTACAATCTCATATTTACGTTATCACCATCATATTTGGACTAGCTACCCAAAATCTCATATTGTCTCACTTTTATTATTTTTAGAATGCCTCCTCTTCATCATCAAGCTCGTCAAGCACGTCGAACTCGTCGCCCCAAGAACTCCGACCTTAAGATAGCCGAATTGGTTACAACTCAAATTGTTTGTACTCCCCACCCTTGTTGCTCAAATTCAAGTTATCCAACCGCAACCTGTTGCTACTCAAGTCACACCCTCTCATGCTACATTTACTTATAAACCGTTTATGGGCGCCAATCCACCGAAATTTATGGGTGAGGAGTGTGCTACCACGCTCCTTCAATGGTTTGAACGCATGGAAAGCGTCTTCTTGCATTGTGAATGTCCGAAGGCCAAGCGAACCACTTTCGCATCAAGTCTGTTCGAGCTAACCGCCCTAACATGATGGAATAGCATCATGAATGCCAAAGGAGCGGAAGTCGCTATGACTCTCCCTTGGAATGAACTGAAGGATATCATGCTCAAAAATTTTTGCCCCAAACATGAAATTCAAAAATCGGAGGCCGAATTTTGGGATCTTAAACAAGATTGCGGTAACAACTCCGCTTACTCAAACCGCTTCCACGAGCGTAGCCTTCTAGTGCCCCATTTGGTTACCCCACTCGAGAGGGCAATCGACAAATACGTTTCGGTTTGCCAATGCAAATCCGAGATTCCATCATGAGTAGCAAGCCACAAACGCTTAATGATGCGATCACTCTTGCCGCCGCCCTTTCGGAGAACCATGTCAAAGCAGGGACTTTATCCCGAAAGGATTCCAAGAAACCAAATGTCAAGCCATCACATCCATCTCCAAGCTCCAAAGTTGAAGCCCAACCCCAATCCATCAATTACTCCAACTCATCTCACCACTCTAAAAAGAAGCATAACCGAACCATCGAAACTTTGCTGTCACTCATCCACTCACCCCAATCTCAATCTCAAGCTGCCTAAAATCAAAAACTTATACCGGTCCCCATCCCTTGTGCAACACTTGTCAATGCCACCACCCATCTTACTCCGCTTGTCGCCAATGCTCAAATTGCAATCCTTACGCCACCTTAGCAATGTGTGTCGTGAAGCCTCCCGTGGACAATCACTCTACCAAGGTTTGTTCCGCATAATCCTCAAAACCGACCCATGCCTTTTGCTCAAACTCCTCCTCAACCGAGAGCTTGTTTCAATTGTGGAGACCCAAATCATTTCCGCAATGCTTGTCCTCGACTCACTTTTGCAAATCAAGCCCAAATCATGCCTGCACCATACTACACAACTCAAGCCTACCAATTGCAAACTTACCAACCTCAAGTCCCACAACTCATGGCTCCTCCGTTCAACCCCTCCAATCAATTCAAGCTCCTCCCCCCGCCTTCGCAAGCTCCACAAGTCACCCATGGCAACCAAGGGCGTGCTTTTATGATGAATGTCAACCAAGCCCAAGTTGCCAACGATGTGGTGAACAACGTTTTTAATTAATGAGCATTTTGCTTCATTTTATTCGATACCGGAGCTGATAGGAGTTTTATTTCATTTAAATTTGAATCAAACCTTGTCGTACCCCGTACTAAACTTTCTCGACCTTTTTCTGTCGAAGTCGCCAATGGTAGCTCAATCACTATCTATTCGGTCATCCGCGATTGCATACTCACTCTTTGTAAGCATAAATTCTCAATTGACCTCATCCCGATGCAAATGGTAAGTTTCGACATCATAGTAGGCATGGATTGGTTATCCTTGCATCGTGTCGAAATTGTTTGCTATGAAGTTTATTCGAATTCCACTCGCCAATGGTAAAACTCTCAAAATCTTGGGAAAACTTCTCCCAAAAAGCTCAACCTCATGTCGTGTTCTCAATCTCAAAAGTACGTACGCCAAAAGTACGTTCCGTTCCTAGCTCAAGCGGTGGCAAAAGACCCCGGAAAAGGAAAATTCAAGACATTCACGTTGTTTGTGATTTTCCTGATGTTTTTCCCCGACGACGTCTCCGGTCTTCCACCCATCCGTCCCGTCAAATTTCGTATCGATCTTGTCCCCGGAGAACTCCCGTAGCTAAGGCTCCCTATCGTTTAGCTCCTTCTGAAATGCAAGAACGGTCAAACCAACTCCAAGAACTCTCAGATAAGGGTTTTATCCGTCCAAGCTCATCTCCTTGGGGTGCACCCCTTCTTCGTGAAAAAGAAAGATGGCTCGTTTCGCATGTGTATCGACTACTGTGAGCTCAATAAACTCACCATAAAAAATCATTACCCTTTGCCTCGAATCGACAACCTCTTTGATCAACTCCAAGGTGCAACTTGCTTCTCCAAAATCGATCTTCGATCGGGTTATCATCAATTGCGTGTCACGAGGATGACATTCCCAAAACTGCTTTTCGTACGCGGTATGGACAATACGAGTTCATGGTTATGCCATTTGGATTAACCAATGCACCCGCGTATTCATGGACCTCATGAACCGCGTTTGCAAACCATTTTTAGATAAATTCGTAATTGTTTTTTGACGACATCCTCATCTTTTCTAAATCCGAAGCCGAGCATGAGCATCATTTACGTTCCATGCTCGATCTCCTAAAAAAGAACAACTTTATGCCAAATTTTCGAAATGTGAATTTTGGCTAAAAGAAGTTCAATTTTTGGGTCACATCATTAACGATAAAGGTATTCATGTTGATCCCGCTAAAATAAGGCCGTAAAAGATTGGAAGACTCCATCCACACCTACCGAAGTTCGATCCTTCCTTGGTTTGGCCGTTATTATCGGCGTTTTATTCTAAACTTCTCTAAAATCGCGCTAACCCTCACCGCATTAACTCATAAGGGAAAATCTTATGAATGGGGACCAAAACAAGAAGAAGCTTTTCAAACTCTTAAGCATATGCTTTGCAATGCTCCTATCTTAGCCCTCCCTGAAGGAACGACGGTTTTGTAGTATTTTGTGATGCATCCAACCAAGGTCTCGGTTGCGTCCTCATGCAACGGGTCAAGTTATTGCTTATGCTCAAGACAACTCAAAGTTCACGAGAAAAACTACACAACTCACGATCTCGAACTTGGTGCCGTCGTTTTCGCTTTAAAAATCTGGAGACTCTATCTTTATGGTACAAAATGTGTAGTATTTACCGATCATAAAAGTCTTCAACACATTTTCGACCAAAAAGATCTGAACATGAGACAACGCGATGGGCCGAATTACTTAGTGACTAGATGCGAAATTCGCTACCATCCTGGTAAGCGAATGTCGTGGCCGATGCCCTTAGTCGAAAAGTTAATTTAAATCTACTTTGCTCCATAGCATTATCATCCAACCGATCTTCAAAACCACATCTATCGAGCCCAGTGCACCTCCGTTGATGAAGGTAACATGTACAAAGAAATGTCATGTGGAGCCGAACTTCAACTCGAAACTAACCCGATGGCTTACTTTACTTTCTCAATCGTTTATGGGTTCCCGATCGTGACGAACTTCGTACTTTCATTCTTGACGAGGCTCATAAGTCACGTTATTCTGTGCATCCTGGTAATGTACTTCGATCTCGTCCCCATTTATTGGTGGCCGGTATGAAAAAGGATGTTGGCACTTTACGTTTCAAAATGTCTTACATGCTCAAAGGTTAAAGCCGAGCATCAAGACCTTTCGGTTTACTCGAAAAGCAACCCTCGATTCCTGTTTGGAAATGGGAAGACATTGCCATGGATTTCATCACTAAGCTCCCAAATACCCGAAACCAAAATAATAGTATTTGGGTAATCATCGATCGATTGACCAAATCGGCTCACTTCATTCCGATCCGAGAAAAGTATTCCGTGGAACAACTAGCTCAAATCTATGTCCGAGAAATCGTGTGCCGCCATGGTATACCAATGACCATCATCTCCGATCGTGATGCTCGTTTCACGTCTCATTTTTGGAAATCGCTTCAAAATGCTCTAGGTACTCGCCTTGACCTTAGTACCGCTTACCACCCTCAAACCGATGGCCAATCCGAGCGTACAATCCAAACCCTCGAGGATATGCTTTGATCATGCGTACTAGACTTTGTGGAAATTGGGACTCTCATATTCCGCTTATTGAATTCTCCTACAACAATAGTTTCCATTCAAGCATTGGTATGGCTCCGTTTGAAGCTCTCTATGGTCGAAAGTGTCGTTCTCCGATTTGTTGGAACGAGATTGGTGAAACTCAAATCACCGGTCCTGAGATGGTTCAAGACACTACCGACCGTATCATTCAAATCCGCAAGAATCTACTCGCCGCTAGAAGCCGTCAAAAGAGTTATGCCGATAAACGACGAAAGCCTCTATAATTTCACGTCGACGACCTTGTCCTCCTCAAAGTATCTCCTTGGAAGGGGTAGTCCGTTTTGGAATAAAGGAAACTAGCTCCTCGTTTCGTAGGCCCATTCAAGATCCTCGAAAGGATTGGAAAAGTGGCTTATAGACTCGATTTACCGAAAGAACTTTCCGGTGTTCATCCTACCTTTCATGTCTCAAATCTTAAGAAATGCTTAGCTGAGGGTAATCTCCACATACCACTCGACGAGGTACATATCGATGAGACAATGCAACTTATTGAAAGACCCGTAGAATTATGGATCGCAACAAGAAACGAACCAAACGAAGCCGTATTCGGTTAGTGAAAGTTCGTTGGGAATCAAGACGTGGTGCCGAATTTACTTGGGAAAGAGAAGACGTCATGAAGAAAAGTACCCGCATCTCTTCGTCGTAGCTTCTTCCTAATTTCGGGACGAAATTTCCAAAAGTTGGGAATACTGTGACATTCGTCATTTTCGACTAGCTTTGTATTTGTATCCTGTATTGTAAACCTGAATCGTTTTGGTCTTCGGATCTTTGAATATTAATAAAATGATGGATTTTATGTTGTAATCATGTTTCATACTTGTCGTGGCGTGACCCACAGTTCGTTTCAGCAAAATCAGTTATTTAACGTTTTCGGTTCGTTTAAGGTCCGGACTTGTATTTTAACCATCCAAACCAACCAGACCTAATCCATAACTATTCTAGAACCCTCCAAACATGTAGATACCTGGTCATAATTTATTTAAATTAAATTTATTTTAAACAAAAGAATCAAAGTGCACCCTTTAACCCACCGGACAAACGCATTACCCATTTCCTCAACCCTAATCTTTCCCTATAAATACCACTCATTCTCAACCATTTCACCTGCACATTTTCATCTTCTTCTCCCAAAAGTTTTGATCTTGTAAGTTGTTCTAGCTAGTTTTGCTTAAGTTTGACTTTAAAAAGTCAACGGAACCGAATCTTGCATTTCAAATCATTTCGGTATGTAATTTTGGTTATTTTCAGTTTTTCTAAGTTATTTTATGTTTACAAAACCATTTTCATTTTATTTAAGTCTTGTGGGCATTCAAACTCGTATTTATGCATTTTAGACCCGTTTGGGTCGTTTTCGGGAAGTTTACTCGATTAACTTTCTTGTTTGAGTTTAGATCTGGAAGTTTTACCTTATTTTTAGTTCAATGGTTTTGGACATGTGATAACCATCCTCGGGTTCATACCGAGTCAAAGACCGAACCAAACCGAACGCTCGTTTAAGCACTTTAAATAACTTTTATGTGACCATGTTACATCAAACACTTTAGATCTGAGTTTTTTTTGATATTTTAGTTATTATGGTTGATATGGAGGTGTAGAACAAATCTTGGCTTGAACCCAAGTTTCGGGTAAAAACCGAGTAAAACCGAACACCCGTTTTAACGAGTTAGTCAATGTTCAAACCACCAAAAGTTCAACCTATCTTTTTAGTTATGTTTTAATTTATATTACTCATATTACTTAAGATTTTGGAAGTGTTAGAATAAATATTAGCTCAAACCAAGTTTCGGGTAAGAATAAACCAGAGTAAAAGTCGAACTTATCGTCTTAACGAGCTAGTCACCGTTCAAAACGCCAAAAGAAAATCTTTCCTAATTTTTTTAACTTATGTTTCGTTTTATGTTTTTGTATTAATAATATTATGGTATGACGAAACCAAACTTGGTTTTACTAATATCGGGTTTAAGCGAATTTCTTTATTAATTAAAGTCTCAAACTTGGTTTAAGAGAGTGTAAGTCAGACCTTGATGCTTACATTAATGGGATCGTGCATACTAGCACTAAACCAACTCCCATATGTAAAATTAACAATGGTTGAGTAAAACTAAACATCAAGGACCCGTTTTCTTGTAAAACTCATTTTATACTTACGTTATTTGAACACACTTTGTAAAATATAACTAAAACTCCCGAAACCCAAGCCTTATTTTTATGAACTTTTACCATTTATATTTCATCTTCAATACTCAATACTTACTCAAGATCTTTCAATCTAGGACACGCACGTTAAAACCGTCGGACTCACTTACTTGAGGATTTTATTCAAAATTTATTCATCAACGTCATTTTATTCCATGTGAGTAATTTCATCCCCGTTTTTTCTTCTATACTTTGGGGGTAGCAAGCATACTTACTCAACCAAAAAAAAATTATTTAACATCTAGATCCTCAACCCACAACCACTAGGTCATGTGTTGCTTAGAATAATTGTCCAATTGTATGTTATATACCTCATATGATTAGTGCTACATGTTTTTGCTTTTGATCGTTTAGCCTCATCCTCATCCTCAATAAGTATGATCATACGCTCCTCCTTGTAATATGATAGTTTTATCAATTAGAAAGGAGCCTCATTTTTTATGATTGATATACCTCAATGTCACTTCTATTTACGGCTTCACATATTGAGTTGTGGATTTTTACCTTATATTATATTTATAAAGTCATGGAATTGCTCACCAACATACATGTTGACAAAACATATTTTATGCAATGCTACAGGTTTGATTATCGGTTGATTGAAGATTTAAAGACGTTACTTTATTTTGGACCATTAGGTTATTAGTTAAGAACTATTTATTTTCTTGTATTTGTAAGAACATGTTATGAAATGAATGAGTTGATTAAATATTGTCACTTTAATAGTGTCGTGTGCATTTGAACAATCTTAGTTGCGCCCCGGCATGTTCCGCCGCTTTGGTCGGGGTGCGACAATAAGTATGTCATCAATGAAGACGATCACAAACTTGTCTAGATATGTCTTGCATACTCGGTTCATGCGATCCATGAAAACAGTAGGAGCATTGGTTAAACCAAAAGGCATCACCATAAACTCATAGTGCCCATAACGAGTACGGAACGCAGTCTTTGGGATGTCATCATCATGAACTCGTAATTGATGATATCCAGAATGTAGGAGAATATAGCAGATCCTTGAAGTTGATCGAACAAGTCATCGATACGAGGAAGAGGATAACAATTCATGATGGTAAGCTTGTTAAGCTCACGATAATCGATGCACATACGAAACGATCCATCTTTCTTCTTCACGAAAAGAACAGGTGCACCATAGGGCGAAGAACTAGGACAGATGAAGCCCTTCTCTGATAGCTCTTGAAGTTGACTAGAGAGTTCTTGCATTTCACATGGTGCAAGTCGATATGGATACTTAGCTACGGGGTTTGCTCCCGGTATCAAGTCAATTTTAAACTCAACTTCACGCATGGGAGGTAAACCACTAAGGTCATCGGGAATACTTCAGAAAGTCTCGTACGATAGGGACATCCTTAAGCTCTTTCCCTTTGACTTTCGTGTTGACCACGTAAGCTAAGAAAGCCACATACTTCTTGCTTAATCATTTTCGGGCTTGAGTGCAAGACATGAGTTTAAGTCCTTTGGAAGATTTTTTACCGAACACCTTCAAAGTATCTCCAGTAGGTAATGGTATACGAATGTACTTCTCGAAACAAATGATTTTGGTATGATGTTTGGCTAACCAATCCATACCAATGATGATGTCAAAACTTCCAAGTTTCATAGGAATAAGATCGATAAGGAAATCGTGTGTGTCAAGACTTAAGATGCAATCACGAATAATGACGTCAACGGTGATCGGTTCTCCATCGGTGAGTTGAGCGGTGATGGTGATAGCTTCTTCCAAGCTTGTGGGTCGGCTACCCAGCACAACATCTTGAATTTGGGGTGGTACACCCTTTATGAACTTCTCGATGTTACGGGGGACATTGTCAACCATATGAGGCAACAGTATACTCAACTCATGATGCCTAGTTGAGTAGGCCAAATGATCACCATCGTTTTGCTTCAAATTCTAGAATTCTTCTTCTAACTTCTGCAATTCACTTCTTGGGCAAAACTTCACGATGGTGATATTCTTGAACTCTTCCCAAGTAAGTGCCAGAATAGCATCGGCTCCTCCATTTCTCTTCTCGCTATTCCACCAAGTAAGAGCCCTTTGTTGGAGCACGCTAGTGGCATAACGAACTTTGAGTGCCTCAAGACACTCATAGTTGACAAAAGTGTTCTCCATGCTCTCGAACCACTCAAGAAGACTAGTGGCTCCTTCCTTGCCACTAAAACTAGTGGGTTTGCAAGAGCTAAAGTGCTTAAAAGTGCAAGTTTGGTTGTTGCGACCTTGGTTAGCACTATTCTCTCCTTGACCATTGTTGCTAGAGTTGGTCATTAAGGTGCTATTGAGTTCAGCAACCATGGTCGAGATGACAGCAGCCATTTGCCGAGCAATCATGGCGGCTAGCTTCCGATCGGAACTTCCATGCTTTTCATGATGACGAGACATGCTGAAATATGCAAAATGAGTTAGACATGAGAAAGAGAATAACAAGGATTATAATTCAACAAGGATAAGGCAAGAGTTGTAAGGCACATGGAATGGTCCCATTTGGTAACACATTACCATTTGGAAACGTTAACACGTCAAGGTAAGTTGACCCATTCGCCTTAGAAATTTGTGTATGTTGACCATAGTTTATCACTCATCCTAGAAATCCCCAGGTAGGCATAACTATTCCCGTAGGATTTATGCGATATGCTTGCCTTAGCCCGAGGGCCTTTTTCTAGGAAATCCAAAATACAGGTGTCCATGTGTCACACAAATTTCTCAGATTTATGAAATCAAAACCTTGATGAGATTTACATAGATTAGACATATGTCTAAAGATTCAAGTCTTAAGCATAAGTATACGATTCCATATGTCGTCAAGAATAAGATTAAGAAGTTTCATTTGTCGGGGAGAGTCAAAGTGTCAAAGGTAAGTTTAGGGAGACAAGTAACAAAGTTTAAACAATTATAAGGCAAACCTATGCTAAGGCATCAAGTTGCACATAAGTATGATATAGCATTATGTAGCATGTAAACAATATATATATTCCAAGAATATAAATATTATTCTATGAGGTTCATGCATAAGCTATAGTCTAGGTCACCATTTCTAATAACCTAAATCCCTATAGTTATGGGCTCTAATACCAATCCGTCACACCCCAACCTTGACGGCGGAAACGTCGAGATGTGAGGGTTAAGATTGTTCACAATCACATAACGCTATATTTAAATGTAAGTACTAAAATTATAAGTTTCAAAAGGCATAACAAACATAAGTCTCAAAACATGAAATAATCCCAAATAAAACAAAACGTAACACAATATTTTAATTATTTAACTAGGTCCATGTCCTAGTTTTATTGCAAGCTTCAAAAGTCTACTTTAAACTTGGGGATTTCCTAAAACATGATAAAAATAAAAGACCAACTAAAAATAGTTGGTGAGTTTCCAAGGTTTACATACATAATATGATAAGGTTACAAGTAGCAATTCATGTCATAGGTCATAAGTTAGTAAGGTTACAGAACACATATCGTTACAACCAAACCTCGACTTGATTACAAGTATATAAGATTGGCTAGGTGTATTTGGTTCCCATGATGAACAAGAATACGTCATCAGGAGCCGGCAATACCTCGGCTTTAGTACCAAATAGGCTTGTCAGGCCCAAAGATCTAAGACGTCGCCAGGCTAGCAATAGTTAATGATTGCAAACAAAAATATGTATCTCATATAAACACTTACAGCACACAAATAACCATGAAAAAAATATGAATTGCAAGTGCTTTACAAGTCTAAACGTTTACAAGTGCGTTATGTATAAGTAATCATGTTTCATCCCAAATTAGTGTGAAAAGATAAAAAGGAGGCAAAGAAACTCACTTGATTAATAAGTATGCAATGAAAATTAATAATAATACACGTCTTTCCAAGTTGTATTATCATAAGACACCTAAATATATTTAAACATAAGATTAAAGTCTAATATTATGTTCAATGAATTATTATGAGCTAGGGTTCTATTTGAATTTTGGGGTTTTGTCAATTATATTAAAAAACAAAGTCAATTATATTTTCATGGAAACGATTTGTTAATTTTATAAAAATATGGACCAGGAATAAGAATTTAGTATTATTCATAAAATTTAATTATGGTTTTGTAATTAATAAAAAAAATGAGCACGATTTAATCGACAACTAAATAAACAATAGTTGAAATAATAACTAGAATTTTAAGTCTAAATTTTATAAAATATATATTCACTATAACCATCACAATAAAATTTTAAATAAATATAAGGATATTTTTATAAATAAATTACACAAAATATCTACATGGGTTGAAATACACGAAGTTTATAAAAATAGTTTTTATAATTTTTAGAATGTTTTATATATTTTAAAAAGTTGTAGAAGCTCCTTAAAAAAATAATGGAGGTCCTCGGGTTCGAACCCGGGACCTTTAGCATGGGATGTGTGACCGTGACCAGTAAACCAAGGCTCTTGGCCGCAATAGAACACAGGTTTTAATTTATATATACCAAGTTAACAAAAACCCTAAATCCTTAAGAACCCTAGATTCGTTTAGCCCCAAATTGAAGATCAAAACAACATGGTGAACCCAATTAAGTTTGGGAATTTTGTTCCCTTCACAAAACCGAGTTCGTTGATATATCTAACTTACCTGATTGATATCGAATTGACAATGAACGATCGAAGAATAGTCGTGGTTAAACTAAGACCGGTTCAAGTTGCAAACAACCACAAGAATCAAATTCGTTTTACAGAAAGCTTCCAAAGACCTTTGTGAGCAAAAACCCTCTATCAATTTCAGGTCTTGAAGTCTAGAGATTGGTGTTCAAGTATAGAAAATGTTGCGATTGCAACGTTTAATCGAAGGTGTGAAATTTGTGTGTTTCAGGAGAAATTGAAAGTTGAATATGATTAAAGGTTGACAAACGTTTGATCTAATTAAATTAATTGAATTATTATGGGTGTGTAAGGCTCGAACGGCTGCGGGGGTTTAAGGCTTCGGTTACTTCTTCGATTAAACTTGTTAACCAACATTTAAATGCTATTAATTGTTGCCTTTAGGTTCAAATCATGCTCTAGCGGGGTTCAGGATGATTTTTGGATTAAAAATCAGCCGCTTGAAGCGGCTTTGGGACTCGCCGGAGGCCGCGACCCTGCGGTGGCCGGAGGCCGGCCGGAAATCGGGGAAAGAGAAAAGAAAAAGAAAAGGGTTTTGTAATTTTGCAGTTGTGGTCCGTGAAGTTTCCATTGTCAACATTTTATGAACAAAGTTTAATATTAAAGTTTCTAAATTGGCATTAAAACCCCCTAAACCTTAATTTCTTAAAGTTTAAAACATTGTTAAGTTTAGTAACTATTACAAATTATTATTATTATTATTATTAACAATATTATTTTATTTTTATTATTACTATTATTAGTTATTATTTATTACTAATATTACTATTATTATTACAATTATTATTATCATAATTTTATTCTATTTAATATTAACATTATTAAACTTCAAATTAAAGAATTAAAGACATTTTAATCATAAGAAACCCATAAATTTCATAATGGCACAAGTAGTCCTTACAAGAACTTAACAAGATTAACTTTTAATTTAACGAAAATACGAGATGTTAAAGTCTCCCCAACTTAAAAGAATTTCGTCCTGAAATTAAGAAAAATGGAACTATACAAATAAGAATGGGTATCTCTTCTTCATGTGCTCCTCGCGTTCACAAGTAAATTCAGCGCCACGTTTATTCTCCCAACGAACCTTGACGATCGGGGTTGTTGTGGTTCTAGTCTTCTTCATAATGCGGTCCATGATCTCAACAAGTTTCTTGACAAAATGCAATGACTCGTCAATCTAGATGTCTTCCAACGGAACATGCAGACTTTCGTCAGCCAAACACTTTCTCAAATTCGGAACGTGAAATACAGGATGAACTCCACTAAGGTCGGAAGGTAAGTCCAGTTTATAAGCCACTTTCCCAATCCTTTTCAGGATTTTGAAAGGTCCAACAAATCTTGGAGCCAATTTGCCCTTCTTTCCAAAGCGAACAACACCTTTTTACGGTGAGACCTTTAGAAGAACCATCTCCCCAACTTAGAATTCCAGTGGCTTACGTCGCTTGTCAGCATAGCTCTTTTGACAACTTCTCGCCACTTGAAGATTCTTGCGGATAATAGAAACTTTATCGGTTGTCTCTTGTATAAGTTCAGGACCAATGATGAAGTTTTCCCCAATGTCAGTCCAGCAGATCGGTCAAGGACACTTACGACTATAAAGTGTTTTTGAATGGTGCCATATTGATACTCGAGTGGTAACTATTGTTATACGAAAATTCCGCGAACGGTAGATGCGTATCCCAATCACCACCAAAGTTAAGAACACACAGGCGTAGAAAATCCTCCAAGTTTTGGATCGTTCGCTCGGTTTGACCATCAGTTTGAGGATGGTAAGCCGTGCTTAGGTCCCATTGAGTACCCCAAGAGTTCTTGCATAGACGACCAAAAGTGTGAAGTGAAACGAGCATCTCGGTCAGATATGATGTGCAGAGGTACCCCATGACGACTTACAATCTCATCAACGTATATACGAGCCAACCTTGATGTCTTGTAAGTGTCATGTATGGGTATAAAATGTGCCGATTTGGTTAATCGATCAACGATCACCCATATGCTATCATGTCCTCGAGAGGTTCGGGGTAGCTTAGTTATGAAGTCCATGGATATATGTTCCCACTTCCACATAGGGATCTCGGGTTGCTTAAGTAATCCACTTGGATGTTGATGTTCGGCTTTAACCTTCGTACACGCGAGGCACTTAGCTACATAAGTTGCTATATCCTTCTTCATTCCAGGCCACCAATATTGACTGCGTAGGTCCATGTACATTTTATCGGAGCCAGGATGAATAGAATAAGGAGTTTGATGAGCTTCGTTCATGTTAAAGGTACGAAGATTATTGTGATTTGGAACCCAAATTCGATTTGCGAAGTACATCAATCCATTGGGTTTCATTTCCAATTGAGTTAAAAGATTAGGCTCTAGCTCATCCTTCATTCTTCCTTCTTGTTGCACCACTTGTTGAGCCTCCAAGATACTAGACTTGATGTCACTATCTATTCTCAAGTTTTGTAGTAGTACGGTAGTCTCGTTGACATCTAGTCGGATCTCAGTATCGAACTCACCCAAACTGAAAAACCATTGACGTCGATTGTGAATTTCTCGGAATGAGATCATCTTGTTATGAATCTTTCGGCTTAGTGCATCAGCTACAACATTTGCTTTACCAGGATGGTAACGAATGTCACAATCGTAATCACTAATGAACTCCACCCAACGACGTTGTCTCATACTTAGATCTTTTTGATTGAAAACATGTTGAAGGCTTTTGTGATCGGTGTAGACTATACATTGCGTACCATACAGGTAGTGTCTCCAAATCTTCAAAGCAAAGACAACAGCACCAAGCTCGAGATCGTGTGTTGTGTAATTCACCTCGTGAACCTTCAATTGTCTCGATGCATAAGCTATGACCTTCCCTCGTTGCATGAGAACACAACCAAGCCTTGTTTGGATGCATCACAATACACGATGAAGTCGTCATTTCCATCGGGTAGGGTCAAGATAGGAGCATTGCACAACTTATGCTTTAACGCTTCGAAAGCTTCTTCTTTCTCGGAATCCCACTCGAACGGTTTATTCTTTTGTGTCAAAGAATTGAGCGGCTTCGCGATCCACGAGAAGTTGGCAAAGAATCGCCGATAATAACCAGCAAGACCAAGAAAAGAACGAACTTCGGTAGGAGTTGTAGGAACACACCAATTTTTCACAGCTTCCACCTTTTCAGGATCAACGTGAATTCCTTGGCTATTCACCACGTGTCCTATAAATTGCACTTCCTCGAGCCAGAAGTCACACTTCGAGAACTTCGCGCACAATTGCTCTTTCTTCAACAACTCAAGAACCAATCTCAAATGCAATTCATGATTGGTGTTGGATTTGGACTAGATAAGTATGTCATCAATGAAGACGATCACAAACTTGTCTAGATAAGGCTTGCATACTCGGTTCATGGATCCATGAAAACAGAAGGAGCATTGGTTAAACCAAAAGGCATCACCATAAACTCATAGTACCCATAACGAGTACGGAACACAGTCTTTGGGATGTCATCATCATGATCTCATAATTGATGATATCCAGAACGTAGGAGAATATAGCAGATCCTTAAAGTTGATCGAACAAGTCATCGATACGAAGAAGAGGATAATGATTCTTGATGGTAAGCTTGTTAAGCTCACGATAATCGATGCACATACGAAACGATCCATCTTTCTTCTTCACGAAAAGAACAGGAGCACCATAAGGCGAAGAACTAGGACGGATGAAGCCCTTCTCGGATAGCTCTTGAAGTTGACTAGAGAGTTCTTGCATTTCAGATGGTGCAAGTCGATATGGTGACTTAGCCATGGGGTTTGCTCCCGGTATCAAGTCAATTTTAAACTCAACTTCACGCACGGGAGGTAAACCACTAAGGTCATCGGGAAATACTTCAGGAAAGTCTCGTACGATAGGGACATCCTTAAGCTCTTTCCCTTTGACTTTCGTGTTGACCACGTAAGCTAAGAAAGCCATATACTTCTTACTTAAGCATTTTCGGGCTTGAGTGCAAGACATGAGTTTAAGTCCTTTGGAAGATTTTTCACCGAACACCTTCAAAGTATCTCCAGTAGGTAATGGTATACGGATGTACTTCTCGAAACAAATGATTTCGGTATGGTGTTTGGCTAACCAATCCATACCAATGATGACATCAAAACTTCCAAGTTTCATAGGAATAAGATCGATAAGAAATCATGTGTGTCAAGACTTAAGATGCAATCACAAATAATGACGTCAACGGTGATCGGTTCTCCATCGGCAACTTCAACGGTGAGAGGTATTTCTAGTTTCGTATGTGGCTTAGCAAGTATGGATTCAAACTCTAACGAAACAAAACTTTTATCAGCTCGAGAATCAAATAGGACATAGGCATAAGTTTTATTACTAAGAAACATACCTGTTAAATTTTAAAGGTATTTAACAATACAGTTAATGTATGAAAAAAAATTAGGTCACACAAGTCAAAGGTAAGTTAACATACCATTCACCACATCGTTGTTTGCTTGTGCTTGGTTAGCGTTGATGTTGAAAGCATGTCCTCGGGCTTGTGGAACATTACCACAAGATGAGGGCATTGTGGGCGGAAATGACCAGGTTCCCCACAGTTGTAGCAAACACGGTTTGTGACCACGGCAACATTGTTAGGTGCACGGTGGCAAGTCGCCACCAAATGACTATATTTACTGCATAAGGTGCAGATACGGCATGGTTGATTCCCCAAATGATGATACCTACAAGTGTTACACATAGGCTGAGGACCAGCATAGGCCCTAGCCTCAGGCACTTGTGCCACAGGTGTAGCCACAGGTACAAGTTGTCTTTAGGGTTGTTTGGGTGCAGCCACGACATAGTTACGTGCTAGGGTGAACTTGCGCTTCTTGTTGTTGTTGTTGTTAGACGATTCAGATTTGGTCTCCTTAACGGTCTCAGTAGCCGTCTTTTCCACCTTCTTGGCACCCTTCACAAACATGGCGCCCTCTCGTATATGGTTCTCGGTGAGTTGAGCGGTGATGGTGATGGCTTCTTCCAAGCTTGTGGGTCGGCTACCCACCACAACATCTTGAATTTGGAGTGGTACATCCTTTATAAACTTCTCGATGTTGCAGGGGACAGTGTCGACCATATGAGGCAACAGTATACTCAACTCATGATGCCTAGTTGAGTAGGCCAAATGATCACCATCGTTTTGCTACAAATTCTAGAATTCTTCTTCCAACTTTTGCAATTCACTTCTTGGGCAGAACTTCGCGATGGCGATGTTTTTGAACTCTTCCCAAGTAAGTGCAAGAATAGCATCGGCTCCTCGATTTCTCTTCTCGCTATTCCACCAAGTAAGAGCCCTTTGTTGGAGCATGCTAGTGGCATAACGAACTTTGAGTGCCTCGGGACACTCACAGTTGACAAAAGTATTCTCCATGCTCTCGAACCACTCAAGAAGACCGTGGCTCCTTCCTTGCCACTAAAACTAGTGGGTTTGCAAGAGCTAAAGTGCTTGAAAGTGCAAGTTTGGTTGTTGCGCCCTTAGTTAGAACTATTCTCCCCATGACCATTGTTGCTAGAGTTGGTCATTAAGGTGCTATTAGTTCAGCAACCATGATCGGGATGATAGCAGCCATTTGTCGGCAATCATGGCGGCTAGCTTACGATCGGAACTTCCACGCTTTCCATGATGACGAGACATGTTGGAATATGCAAAATGAGTTAGACACGAGAAAGAGAATAACAAGGATTATAATTCAACAAGAATAAGGCAAGAGTTGTAAGGCACATGGAATGGTTCCATTTTGTAACGCATTACCATTTGGAAACGTTGACATGTCAAGGTAAGTTGACCCATTCGCCTTAGAAATTTGTGTATGTTGACCATAGTTTATCACTCATCCCAGAAATCCCTAGGTAAGCATAACTAGTCCCAAAGGATTTATGCATTATGCTTGCCTTAGCCCGAGGGCCTTTTGCCAGGAAATCCAGAATACAGGTGTCCATGTGTCACACAAATTTCTTAGGTTCATGAAATCAAAACCTTGATGAGATTTACATAGATTAGACATATGTCTAAAGATTCAAGTCTTAAGCATAAGTATACGATTCCATGTGTCGTCGAGAATAAGATTAAGAAGTTTCATTTGTCGGGGAGAGTCAAAGTGTCAGAGGTAAGTTTAGGGAGACAAGTAACAAAGTTTAAACAATTATAAGGCAAACATATGCTAAGGCATCAAGTTGCATATAAGTATGGTATAGCATTATGTAGCATGTAAACAATATATATTTTCAAGAATGTAAATATTATTCTCTGAGGTTCATGCATAAGCTATTGTCTAGGTCACCATTTCTAATAACCTAAATCCCTATAGTTATGGGCTCTGATACCAATCTGTCACACCCCAACCTTGACGGCGGAAACGTCAAGATGTGAGGGTTAAGATTGTTCACAATCACACAACGCTATATATAAATGTAAGTATTAAAATTATAAGTTTCAAAAGGCATAACAAACATAAGTCTCAAAACATGAAATAATCCCAAATAAAACAAAATGTAACACAACATTTTAATTATTTAACTAGGTCCATGTCCTAGTTTTATTGCAAGCTTCAAAAGTCCACTTTAAATTTGGGGATTTCCTGAAACATGATAAAAATTAAAGGTCAACTAAAAATAGTTGGTGAGTTTCCAAGATTTTCATACATAATATGATGAGGTTACAAGTAGCAATTCATGTCATAGGTCATAAGTTAGTAAGGTTATAGAACACATATCGTTACAACCAAACCTCGACTTGATTACAAGTATATAAGATTGGCTAAGTGTATTTTGTTCCCATGATGAACAAGCATACGTCATCAGGAGCCGACAATACCTCGGCTTTAGTACCAAATAGGCTTGTCAGGCCCAAAGATCTAAGACGTCGCCAGGCTAGCAATAGTTAATGATTGAAAACAAAAATATGTATCTCATATAAACACTTACAACACACAAATAACCATGAAAAAAATATGAATTGCAAGTGCTTTACATGTCTAAACGTTTACAAGTGCGTTATGTATAAGTAATCATGTTTCACCCCAAATTAGTGTGAAAAGATAAAAAAGGAGCAAGGAAACTCACTTGATTAGTAAGTATGCAATGAAGATTAATAATAATACACGTCGTTCCAAGTTGTATTGTCACAAGACACCTAAATATATTTAAGCATAAGATTAAATTCTAATATTATGTTCAATGAATTATTATGAGCTAGGGTTCTATTTGAAGTTTGGGGTTTTTTCAATTATATTAACAAACGAAGTCAATTATATTTTCTTGGAAACGATTTGTTTATTTTATAAAAATATGGACCAAGAATAAGAATTTAGTATTATTCATAAAGTTTAATTATGGTTTTGTAATTAATAAAAAAATGAGCACGATTTATTCGACAACTAAATAAACAATGGTTGAAATAATAACTAGAATTTTAAGTCTAAATTTTATAAAATATATTCAGTATAACCTTCACTTTAAAATTTTAAATAAAATATAAGGATATTTTTATAAATAAATTACAGAAAATATCTACATGGGTTGAAATACACGAAGTTTATAAAAATAATTTTTTTATAATTTTTAAATTTTTTTATATATTTTAAAAAGTTGTAGAAGCTCCCTAAAAAAATAATGGAGGTCCCCGGGTTCGAACCCGGGACCTTTAGCATGGGATGTGTGACCGTAACCCGTAAACCAAGGCTCTCGGCCGCCACAGAACACATGTTTTAATTTATATATCCAAGTTAACAAAAACCCCAATCCTTAAGAACCCTAGATTCGTTTAGCCCCAAATTGAAGATCAAAACAACATGGTGAACCCAATTAAGTTTGGGGCTTTTGTTCCCCTCATAAAACCGCGTTCGTTGATATATCTAACTTACCCGATTGATATCGAATTGACAGTGAACGATCGAAGAATAGTCGTTGTTAAACTGGGTTCAAGTTGCAAACGACCACAATAATAAATTCGTGTTACAGAAAGCTTCCAAAGACCTTTGTGAGCAAAAATCCTCTATCAATTTCAGGTCTTGAAGTCCGGAGATTGGTGTTCGAGTATAGAAAAGGTTGCGGTTGCAACGGTTAATCGAAGGTGTGAAATTTGTGTGTTTCAGGAGAAATTGAAAGTTGAATATGATTAAAGGTAGACAAACGTTTGATCTGATTAAATTAATTGAATTATTATGGGTGTTTAAGGCTCGAACGGCTGCGGGGGTTTAAGGATTCGGTTACTGCTTCGATTAAACTTGTTAACCAACGTTTAAATGCTATTAATTGTTGCCTTTAGGTTCAAATCATGCTCTAGTGGGGTTTGGGATGATTTTTGGATTAAAAATTGGACGCTTGAAGCGGTTTTGGGACTCGCCGGAGGCCACGACCGGTGGTGACCGGAGGCCGGCCGGGAAATCGGGGAAAGAGAAAAGAAAAGAAAAGGGTTTTGTAATCTTGCAGTTATGGTCCCTAAATTTTCCATTGTTAACATTTTATGTACAAACTTTAATATTAAAGTTTCTAAATTGGTATTAAAACCCCCTAAACCTTAATTTCTTAAAGTTTTAAAACATTGTTAAGTTTAGTAACTATTACAAATTTATTTATTTATTATTATTAATAATATTATTTTATTTTTATTATTACTATTATTAGTTATTATTTATTACTAATATTACTATTATTATTACAATTATTGTTATCATAATTATATTCTATTTAATATTTAACATTATTAACTTTAAATTAAAGAATTAAAGACACATTAAGCATAAGAAACCCATAAATTTCATAATGGCACAAGTAGTCCTTATAAGAACTTAACAAGATTAACTTTTAATTTAACGAAAATTCGAGATGTTACAGCAAAACTTTCACAACTCTTAGGAAAATCTTCTCAAGTCATTTTAGCTTCGGAAGCTTTTTCATTAAAACTTCCGAGGATAATTTACCTTCGGAAGCTTTTTGACTTCTAAGAAAACTACTTTTTAAGCAAAAGTAAACTATTTTTTCAGAGGTGGGACCGACATTCAGATTTCAAAGTTTATCCTCTTTCATTAAACTTTATCTGAAATCCTTTTTCACATATAAACTTAATAGTTTCCCCCTCTTTCTATCATTTGCTTCTTTCCTCCAAACCTAAAACCTCAAATTTCTCTGAAATCACTTTCTTTCATATTTCTTCATCCTTAAGCTCTCTCAAAATGGCCAACCCTTATCACATAAATGACTCGAACTTTATCATGCTCTTACACGGATAACATAACCACGTTGCTCTATTAAGCTCTGAGAAAGATCCTTATTTCTTAGAGGTTTTCCGTTTCTTAGCTCTATCGAACTACTTCACCTCCCTAACCATTGATCCTCCACTCTATGAGGATCATTTGCTAGAATTCTGGAAGACCTGTCAAAAGGTCATAATGGACGGGGAGAACAATCTTCATCACTTCGGCCATCATCAACATGCATCTTCAGCTGGATGATGAAGAAGGTGAGGTGTTCTTCCTAAAGGAAGTTGTTAATCATTCCTTTAAGCAGATGGGTTATGAGGGAGACTACTCTGTCAAGACCTTTAGAAAAGGGAAGGTCTCATCCCAATGGAAATTCCTGCTCCATGTTGTTATCCATAACTTATCAAACAAGCATGGTGGATGGGACCAGATTCCTGAAGATCTCTCCTTCATTGTCCATGGGATGGTTCAAGGGGTCAAGTTCAGGTATTCTCAGTTTGTTTATACTAATCTGCTTGAAAACTTGGACTCCTTAGAGCATTACATGGTCCCTAGATATGTTCAATACCTTTTTAACTGTGAACTGGGCTCACAGTTAAGGGGAACATGTAATATTCTTAATCTGGGACAGATAAAGCCCTGTATCTTTAAAATTTTAAGAAAGCCCACTGTTGGCTTCTCTGGGGTAGAAATAGCCCTGGTCCTAAAAATGTTAGAGCTCATTGCTCAAGGTGACAATCTAGCAGCACCAACTAGTGTTGAACCCACACCTTCTACATCCCAACCAACTCAATAGCCATAAATCACCCTCACCTACCAAAGAAAATACAAACAAACCCCTACTTAGGCTATTCAGTCTGTGCAGGTCCCTATACACTCACCCACACAGGAAGAAGTGGACACTGGAGCTCCCACTTCTCTTGAGGAGCAGACCACTCCTATTACTTCAATGATCAGTGAAGCAGGTTCCTCATGCTCATCCTGATGAGCTCATAAGCCAAACTGCATTAAGCCATCACTCTGAGTTTCAACACTCAAGTGATCAACCTTCAGGGGACAGTTACCATCCCCAGCCTTTAGATTTAAACCAACCGATCCCTAACCTTGACTTCTACACTGATGAAGATCTAGGTTTCAGTGAGTACCATGATTTTCTCTTCTTTTCCCCTACTCAAAGAAAGATGAGTGCTTCTAAGGCTCCTATTTCTAGCCAACATCAATCACCTACTACTAAGGTGGACACTCCTAAACCTGTTTAGGATGTTCATATGGAAGAGGATCTCACTTTTGAAAGTGATTACATCATTAAGACCTCAACCATGGCAACTCAGCCCACTGCACATCTCAATTGAGGTTGCCAGTGAGCAGAGGAAATCTAGCAGCCAAGAACCTGAAGCTGGTGATGAGAGAGAGGACTCTGGTCTAATCATCTCATCTCCCAATGATTCTTCTGATGAAGATGAGGGGAATCTAAGACTAAAGATACAAAAACTGTCTAAAACATGCACCTATTTAGTCTCCAAGGTTAGAAATCTTGAATCTCAAGTGACTACCTTGCAAAACAGGGTCAATGATCGGCAACTTGAGATTTCATATCTTAAGGACAAACTAGCTGGGAGACCTTAAGAAAAGCTCAACCAGGAACACAAGAACCTGTGGATGTGATTGACCTAACTCCTAGCTCACCTATGCAAGTGGGTGATGCTACCAAAAAGGGGGAGAAAGTCATTACAATCACAGAACCTAGGAGTTCTTAAGAGACTATGGACACTAAGGACTCACCATCCTCACATGCAATTGTGCATACTTAGCAACTTCCTCAAGTTCATATTGATATGGACTCTATAGACTCCTTAATATAGAGTCTGTTTGAGGAAGGGATACCAAGGGCCATGTCATCTCCACCATCTTCAAATCACATCATTGGGTGGAGGTATGATAGTAACAAAAGAGCCCTAATCATCATTAATGTTCAAGGGCAGTAAGAGATCTTCAACTTTCAGACCTTGAACTTCTATGAAGGTCTGGATTTAGTCAACATGCCACTTGTCAATCCAAGCCAATCCAGACAAGCTGACAAGTTGGCTCAAAGAATCCAAGACCGGATCACTGCAGAGTTCAGCTTTAGAAGAAGACTATAGTAATCAGGCAATGTCATCGGTCAACTGGATGTTGAGGCAAACCCTAAGATTAGTTTCATAGGGGAATCCTTGACTGAAGGCCCAGTGATAGAACCTGAGAGCCCTGTCTTATCACCAACAACTACTGCAGAGATTAATTCCCTTTTTGAGACACCTGCTGGTGAAGGTGCTTCTCAACCTTTCTCTAGCCAGAGCTCAGAAGCTACATCAAGTAATAAAGGCCAAAGCTCTCTCCACCCTGAGTCACAAAGGTCTGTGAGTGACAAAGGGAAAAGAAAGATGACATCTGAGGAGATTGAGGAGGAGGAGAGAGAGAGAGAGGAAAAGGAAGCTGAGGGGAGAAAGTTCCTCTTTTGAGTCTGTAAGACTCATGGAGTCTGCTATCAGGGTCTGCTCCTAGACCAGATACTCAAATGATGAGTTAAGGGCACTTAGGATAAATTACCTGCAGACAAGGAACTATACATAGACAATGTCATTTCTCTCCCCTTAGAAGAGCTAAATGAACTGGTTGACCTGGAAAGGTCAGAGGAGAAAAAGGAGGCAGAAGATGAAGAACTTCTAGTACAAATCAAAGAAGATAGAAGAAAGAAAAGACTATACAAACATGTGCCTACCCTCTCCCCAGTTCAAGAAAGTCCTGCACAAGAGGATGTGGTTCAACAAGAACCTGAAGTAGATAAAGAAGAAGATAGGATCAAGATGATCAACTACTTGAGTGCCACAGGCCTCTATCAAGCAGAAGCACTTCTTCCCTTGTCCTATGACTATGTTGAGTTTGAGTATCTCAAACAACTTGAACTTGAAGTAGTCAAGGAAAGAAAGACAACCAAAAGAAAGCTAAGGGAAGAAGCTGCTAAGTCAAGAGCCATCATCCAGAAGAGTATGAAGAAGTCTGCAGACAGGCAGAAGATGAAGAGATTCTTGAAGCTGTATGGATTCTCCGAAAGGAGACTTGGCCCTATGTCTCTATCCACTATGGATGAGCATATCATGATGATCAAGCAGAAGATAAGGAGTGGAGAGCTGATTGACTTACACTCCCTTCCAAATCAAGCTCCACCTGAAATGGAGGTTAAGGTTGAACAACCAGAGACAACACAACCTGGACCTCCTGCTGAATCTGAGCAAGCTTCATTTTCTGATCCATAACAGGGTCAACCTCCCTCTCCTTCTAAACCTGTGAGAGAGGAAGACCCAACTGAGAAAGACGATTAGGTGCTGCAGGCCATTAAAAGTGATAAAGAGAAAGAAAATGATGGCTTCAAAGCCAAAGCCAAAGAAGAAGAAGACTGCATCCTTTTCTGAACCTCAGGATGAGTCAAAACATCCTAAGGATATGTAGCCAGAGGATGCTCCATCATCTCCTATTCCAATAGCTCCTCTAGCATCAAAAAGACCCATCCTGTCCTAGACATACACTACAAATCCAAAAAGGTGGCATGTCATTAGAGATCATGGCATTAAGAATGTCTACACATGGCAAGACATGTTCAATCTGCCTTGGCATGATCTCTTTGACATGAGAAGACACTTTGATAGTCTGAAGGATCCGGATCATCTAATGAAGAAAGGGCTGGTCATTATCTTGATGAGGACTATTGAAATCTGAAGTATTAAAGGTGTTTTGATAGCATCAACCTAGGGGGAGTTTGTAGAGATTATATAAAGAGGCTGAAGCAACCAAACACACAAAAGTCTTTCTGTATGCATGCTACACAAGTACTGAAGAAGAATGCTTTGGAAGTTTCACACAAGCAACAGAACTATTCTGAGTGTGAAATCTCCAAAGCCAAGACCAATATCTTCCAAAGCCAAAGATGAAGTCTTCTGAAGCTTCAGAGACAAAGTCTTCTGAAGCTAAACTCTTGAAGACAGATTTCTTCCAAAGACTTTTAACAACATGCTTTATCTGATGTACTTTTACATAAAGTCGGACCCCTTTTCGCTGCAACTCTATAAAGTCACCAACTTACCTGAGTTGGTGAAAAGGTCCATGCTTTTGGTAATTGTACATTGAGGTCTTGAGTTTGTAAACTTTTTAGTTCATGTACTTTATCCTTTTTGTAATAGATAAGCATGTGAGCTATGGCATGTAATAATTACAAAGTCAAAAAGGCAATTTGCCTTTTTGACTCTACAATTGATTTTGTGTTGTGTCTAGTTAATTGTATCCGGCTGGCTTTCATAGTATGGTCGGCTGTAGGATGTAGTATAAATATCCCATGTTCTTGTAACTTTCCTTTATGCTTTGTAACACTTGTAATAAAACATTGAGAAAGCAATATACTGCAACCTTGAAAACCATCTCCTTGTGTATCTTGCTCTTTTGTTTTGTCTCTTAATTACTTGTGTTCTTAGTGTCTTTACTTGTGATTAATCCAGTTCACTGCTTGATTAAGTTAAGTTACTCTCCTCTTTGTGTTGTTGTGTTGTAAGTGACCACCCTTCAACGGTCCTGCAAAAACCCATATGAAATATTGTTAAACTTCTTCAATATACCAAACTTCATCCAATCTACACCACCCCTTCCCTCTACAAACCACACCTACTACCATGACCACATCTCCACCTAACCAATCTTCCCCTCTACCTTCACGCACCCACAAATCAAACCCAAAATACTTTGATAACAACTTTATCAACAACATTATAGTTCATCCCATCCTATTCACCATTGAACCAATACATGTCTCCCAAGTCGTTAAAGATTGGAGAAAAGCCATAGATGAAAACTACAATGCTTCTTTACACAATCAAACTTTGGAGCTCGTTCCATCCTATAGCCATAAACCTATTGGTTGTAAACAGGTATTTCGTGAGAAGCAGAAACCAGATGGGTCCATTAACAAATATAAGGCGCGCTTAGTCGCTAAAGGCTTCCATCAACAACCGGGAGAAAACTTATTGACACCTTCGGTCCGATCACCTTTCATGTTATCAATAATGCCTTCTTACAAGGCACTCTTCATGTGGATGTCTATATGATCCAACCGTAGGATTTGCAAACCCCCATTTCCAAATCACATTTGTAAACTTCTGAAATCTCTTTATGGACTCAAACAAGCACCATAGACGTGGTACATAGAACTTAAAACATTCCTTGTTAACTACGGGTTTAAAAAACGTTAATTGGATGCCTCTAGTTTTATATATAAAAGTAATGACATAACCATGTATTTTCTTGTGTATGTAGATGATATCGTTTTGATATGTAACAACACAAGCTTTCTTAACAGTTTTGTGGACCTCCTATCCAATGCTTTTATTTTCAATATTTAGGGGTTCTACATCATTTCTTGGGCGTAGAAGTTATTTCAACAAATCACGACACGTTTCTTTCCCAACACAGACATATCAATAATCTCCTCACAAATTTTCACATAGATGGCGCAAAGGATCTTATCACCCTGCTTAGCTCATATGAGGTTCTTTCATCATATGATGGTTCATCTTGGTTGATCCTAACGCCTATCGCAATATCATTTGTTCCATCCAATACCTTGCTTTCACTAGACAAGGTGTATGCTTTGCGGTTAACAAATTGTCTTAATATATGCATGCCCCAGCAACGAAACACATGCAAGATCTAAAATGGGTCATGTGATACTTAAAAGGCACTATTCATCATGGGTTGTTTTTACATAAAGGGGAACATGTCATTATCACTTCATTTGATGAGTTTGACAACGGTGGAATTCCTGATGGAAGCAAGTGAACCTCAGCCTACCTCATCTACCTTAGCTCAAACATTGTTTCTTGGAAATTGACACGATAAGGCCCTTGACAATATGAACTTAAAATTTGCTTCATGAACTTAAAATTTGCTTCATGAACTTAAAATTACTCCGACTACACCGCCGACTCTTTATTACGACAACATGGGAGCTACATATTTATGTACTAATACTGTCTACGATTCAAGGATGAAACATATGGCACTTGACTACCATTTTGTCAGGGAAAAGGTTACGGCAACCACCTCAAAGTATATCATATTAACTTTGAAGACCAACGGTTAACACTCTCAGAAAACCGCTTGCTAAACGACTATTTCTCAATTCCAAACCAAGATTTGTGTCTTAATGTAGCCACCATCTTGTAGGGTTGTGTTAGACCAATGTTTATAAATAACTACAATCAAATCAATTTTTATAATATTCCTTCTCATATATTATAATCAATTGTTGTAAATATATTAGATTGATTGGCTCCTATATATAACTGGCCTCAATTATCCTTGTAATTCACAATTGAAATAAAAAGTGTTGATAATGTGCAGCTACAAACACTTGAGAATGAATGAAGAGGTAATCCTGCTCCTCCTACCATTAGATTATCATAGCTTTAATAGATGATGAGTTTTTTGAAACTGATTACTATTAACTTGTTATTTTATTAGATTATCCATATGTGGAGTGCTTGGACTGGACTTTAAACATGAAATTAATCTTGGTTGAGCAGAAACATAAGGAACAAAAAAACATAAATGATAATTTAATTGGGAGGCTTGCTATTAGGGGTGAGCAATGTCGGGTATCCGACGCGTATTAGGTCTGGACCGACCCGACCCGATACCCAAGTAACGTGAATTAGAAGGACCGATACCTTACCCTATGGTTAGAAATCGGGTATCGGTAAAGTTGTACCTCAGTTCTTTGGTATTACAAGGGTACCCGAGTTCCCGATTACAAATCTATAGAGAGTACAATCATTGAGTTCTTAATTATATATCTTCCTTTCAAAGTTGAGATCAGATGCAAGGAAGATGAGTATACGGTTCCTTCCGGAGGCTATTTTTTTCTCCATGATCTGTTCTTATTTTGGTTTGATCAATTGTGTTTTTTAGTTGTTCTAACTAATTTAAACTCTTCAATTCACCATTTTATGCAACTTAAATTCTCAGTTTTTGTACAGAACTAGTTTGGCATTAACAATGCTATCAGTCTTTTGGTTGTTTGACAATTAACACCGAATACGTTATATATCGAGTTTTGAAGATGGTGAAGGCAAGAAACAATTTAACAATACACAGGTATTGATCGACAGCAACAATAAGCAATGTAATATACAGCAATATTAATATGCCCATTGTGTTTATAGGGTTATGCTGCCTTTATATTACGATATCTCCAGCCGATATTTTTTTAGGTTTGTTAAACTTTTACATAGTTTCGGAATGAATCAAATGTGGGTAGCCGATTGTCGCTCCTGAGTATCGACCCGATCCTGATTTTAACAAAATAAAGGTACCAAGTACATATCATTTGTTGTAATATCGATTCGGTAGTCGGTACTTTATCGGTTCGGTTATCAGTAATAATCGGTATTTCCCGATAGTTGCTCACCCCTACCTGCTATTGCTATAGAGAGATTACTTGAGGTCAAAGCAGAAAGAATGCAAAGAGTAAGTACATAGTTATTTTTCAAATCTAATGGGTAAATGGGTAAAAGTGGAACAAGTTAAATGAGTTAGAGTTACTCGAAGTTTCCGAACACATTTAGCTCTTGAAATGGCCAACATGAATATACCGATGTACCCCAATGAAACATATTTATGGATCCACACTGTCCCAATACAAACCACCAAGTAATATTTACAAAATATATGTTAAATGCAACAGATCTAGAAATCCTACAAAACATACGTACAATTTACAAATAACTTACGTAGTTAATGAACTCGACTAAAAGCAATTTAGTTTTAGTTTGGAAGCAATATTTGCCTGGAACTTTAACATGAAATAGTATAGGACCGGTGAAGGGTATGCACTTAGAACACAACAAAACAATGAGGAGAGTTGCTATGAACACTTAACTGATCAACAGTGAAACTGGTTAACCTCTTGTAATGATACTAAGAACACAAGTAAATATGAGACAGAATAAGATAGCAAAACACACAAGGAGTTGATTTTCAAGATTGCAGTATATTGCTTTCTCAAGTTCTATTACAAATGTTACAAAGCATATTCGAAAGTTACAAGTACTTGAGATACATATACTACATCCTACAGCCGGCCATACTATGAAGGCCAGCTGAATACAATGGACTAGACACAAACAAAATCAATTGTAGAGTCAAAAGGCAGATTGCCTTTTGACTAGTGACTATGACATACCATAGCTCACATCCTAATATATTACAATTAGGATAAAGTACATGAAGTAGAAAGTTACAGACTCAAGACCTCAATATACAGTTACCAAAAGCATGAACCTTTTCACCAACTTATGTAGTTGGTGACTTTACAGAGTTGCAGCGAAAAAGGGTCTAGCTTTATATAAAGTACATCAGATAAAGCATGTATTCTAAAAGTCTTCGGAAGAAATCTGTCATCTAGTGTTGGCTTCAGAAGACTTTGTATTTGAAGCTTTGGAAGACTTCATCTTTGGCTACGAAAGATATTGGTCTTGGCTTCGGAAGATTTCACACTTAGAATAATTCTGTTGCTGGTGTGAAATTTCCGAAGCATTCTTCTTCAGTATACTTGTGCATGCAATCCAGGAGAGACTTTAAGTATTTGAGTTGCATCAGCCTTTACATTTAATCCTTAGAAACTCCCTATTGACTGATGCTACCAAAACACTTTGAAGAATTTAGATATCAACAGTCCTTATTATGATGATAACCATCCTTTTTTTCATTAGATGATCAGGATCACTCACACTCTCAAAGTGTCTTCTCATGTCAAAGAGATCATGTAGAGGCAGATTTAACAGGTCTTGCCATGTGTAGACATTCTCAATGCCTTGATCTCCGATGGCATGCCACCTTTTTGGATTTGTGGTGTATGTCCAGGATAGGATGGGTCTTCCTGATGTTAGAAGAGCTATTTGATTGGGAGATCATGGAGCATCCTTTGGTTGTACATCCTTAGGATATTCTGACTCATCTTGAGGTTCTGAAAAGAATGTTTCTTCCTTCTTTTTCTTTGGCTTTGGTTTTGAAGCCATCCTTTTTCTTCTTTTTGTTCCTTTTAACTGAGAAAACTGGCATGCAGCACCTAATTGACCTTCTTTGTCTTTCTTAGTTGGGTCTTCCTCCCTCACAGGTTTAGAAGAAGAGGGAGTTTGACCTTGTTGTGGATCAGAAGATGATGCTTACTGAGTCTCAGTAGGAGGTTCAGGTTGTGTTGTCTGAGGTTGTTCAACCTTAACCTCCACTTCAGGTGGAGCTTGACTTGGAGGGGAGTGTAAGTCTATTAGCTCTCCACTCTTGATCTTCTGCTTGATTACCCTGATATGTTCATCCATAGTGGACAGAGACATAGGCCCAAGTCTCCTTCTGGACAATCCATACAGCTTCAAAAAAACTCATCATCCATTGCCTATCTGCAGACTTCTTCATATTTTTCTAGATGATGGCTCTTGACTTTGTAGCCTCTTCCCTTAGCTTCCTTTTGGTGATCTTTCTTTCTTTGACTATATCAAGTTCAAGTTGTTTAAGGTACTCAAACTCAATATAGTCATAGGATAAGGGAAGAAGTGCAGCAGCCTGATAGAGACCTGTGACACTCAGGTAGTTGATCATTTTGATCCTATCTTCTTCTTTGTCTACCTAAGGTTCTTGTTGAACCACGTCCTCTTGTACAGGACTTTCTTGAAGTGGGGATAGATAGGCACATGCTTGTACAATCTTTTCTTTCTTCTTTTGTCTTTGATTTGAATAAGTAGCTTTGTATCTTTTGCCTCCTTTCTCTCATTTGACACTTCCATTTTAACCAGTTCATTTAATTTGTCTAAGAGAAGAGAAATGACATTATCAATGTCATAGTTCCTGGTTTGCAAGTAGTTGATCTTGGTTGCCCTCAACTTATAATCCTGAGTGTTTGGCCTAGGGGCAGTTCTGATAGCAGCTTCCATGAGTCTTGCAGACCTAGTAGAGGAACCTTCTCCCCTTAGCTTCCTTTTCCTCTCTCTTATCCTCCTTAATCTCCTCAGAAGTTATTTTTCTTTTCCCTTTGTCACTCACATACCTTTGTGACTCAGTGTAAAGAGCTTTAGCCTTCATTGCTTGGTGTAGCTTCCACGCTCTGGGCAGAGAGAGGTTGAGATGCACCTTCACCAGCAGGTGTGTCAAAAAGGGTATGAATCTCTGCAGTAGTTGATGATGAGACAGGGCTCTCAGGTTCTGTCACTGGGCCTTCAATCAAGGTTTCCCCTATGAAGCTAATCTTAGGCTCTGCCTCAACATTCAGTTGACTGATGGCATTGATTGGTTGCCTTAGTCTCCTTCTGAAGCTGAACTCTACAGTGATTTTGTCTTGAATCCTTTGAGCCAGCCTATCAGCTTGTCTGAATTGGCTTTGGTTAACAAGTGGTATGCTGACAAGATCCAGACATTCATAGAAGTTCAAGGTCTGGAAATTGAAGACGTGTTGTTGCCCTTGAACTCTTTGAATGATGAGGGCTCTTCTGTTCTCATCATACATCCACCCAATTATATGATTTGAAGTTGGTGGTGATGACATTGCTCTTGGTATGCCTTCCTCAAACAGACTCTGAATGTAGGAGTCTATGGAGTCCACATCAATGTGAACTTGAGGAAGTTGCTGAGTATGCATAATTGCAAGTGAGGATGGTAAGTCATCAATGTCCATACTCCCTGAAAAACTCCTAGGTTCTGTAACTGTAATGAGTTTCTCCCCCTTTTTGGTAGCATCACCCTCTTGCATAGGTGAGCTAGGAGTTAGGTCAATCACACTCACAGGTTCTTGTGTTCCTAGTTGAGCTCCTCTTAAAGGTCTCCTAACTAGTTATTTCCTAAGATAAGAAATCTCAAATTGCTGATCATTGACCCTATTTTACAAGGTAGGCACCTGAGATTCAAGGTGACTGATCTTGGAGACTAAATAGGCGCATGTTTGTGACAATTATTGCACCTTTGGCCTCATATTCCCCTCATCTTCATCAGAAGAATCATTGGGGGATGAGATGATTAGACCAAAGTCCTCTCCCTCATCACCAGCTTTAGGTTCTTGGCTGCTGGATTTCCTTTGCTAGCTGGCAGCCTCACTTGAGGTGTCAGTGGGCTAAGTTGCCATGGTTGAGGTCTTAATGATGGAATCACTTACACAAGTGAGATCCTCTTTGATATGGACATCTTGAACAGGTTTAGAAGTATCCACCTCATTAATAGGTGACTGATGTGGGCTAATATAGGAGATCAGGAGCACTCATCTCTCTTTAAGTAGTGGAAAAGAAGAGAGAATCATGATACTTACTTAAACCTAAATCTTTATCAGTGTAGAAGTCAAGGTTAGGAATGGGTTGGTTTACATCTGAAGGCTGGGGATGGTAGTTGTCCCCTAAAAGTTGTTCACTTGAGTGTTGAGACTCAAAGTGAAGGCTTAAGGCAGTTGGGCTAGTGAGCTCATTAGACTGAGCATAAGGAACTTTAGCACTGATCTTGAAGTAACATGAGTGGTTTGCTCCACATGGGAAGTGGGAGCTCCAGTATCCACTTCCTCCTGAATGGGTGAGTGTATAGGGGCCTGCACAGACTCAATAGTTTGAGCAGGGGTTCGTTTGGATTTTCTTTGGTAGGTGAGAATTATTTGTGGCTGTTGAGGTGGTTGAGATGTAAAAGGTGTGGGTTCAACACTAGCTGGTGCTGCTAGGTTGTCACCTTGAGCAATGAGCTCTAACATATTTGGGACAAGGGCTGTTTCTACCCTAGAGAAGCCAACAGTGGGCATTCTCAAGATTGTAAAGATGTTGGGCTTCATCTGTCCCAATTTAAGAATATTACCTATTTCCCTTAACTGTGAGCCCATTTCACAGTTAAGAATATATTGAACATATCTAGGAAACATATAGTATTATAAGGAGTCCAAGCTTGCAAGCAAATTTGTATAAACAAACTGAGAGTACCTGAACTTGACTCCCTGATCCATCCCATGGACAATGAAGGAAAGATCTTCAAGAATTTGGTCCATCCTCCATGCTTGTTTGACAAGCTGTGGATAACCACATGGAGCAGAATTTCCATTAGGATGAGACCTTCCCTTTTCTGTAGGTCTTTATAGAGAGAAGTCTCCCTCATAGCCCATCTGCTCAAAGGAGTGATTAACAACTTCTTTGGGGAAGAACAACTCACCTTCTTCATCACCCAGCTGAAGACGAGTGTTGATGATGGCTGGAGTGATGAAGAGTGTTCTACCCAGCACTGTGGCAGACAGTTCCTTCTCCCCATCCTTAACGACCTCTTGGCAGGTCTTCCGAAATTCAAGCAGATGATCCTCATATAGAGTAGGATCAATGGTAAGGGAGGTGAAGTAGTTAGATAGAGCCAAGAAATGGCAAACCTCTGAGAAATATGGATCTTTCTCAGAGTGTAACAGAGCAACTTGGTTGTGTTGCCTGTGTAACTACATGGAGAAATCTAGGTCATTTCTATGGTTTAGGTTAGCCATTGTGAGAAAGCTTAAGGATGAAGAAAGATGAACGAAAGCAATTTCAGAGAGAATTCGGGGTTTAGGTTTGGAGGAAAGATGAAGATGATAGAAAGAGGGGAACCATTGGGTTTATATGTGAAAAGGATTTAAGACAAAGTTAATGAAAGAGGATAAACTTTGAAATTCGGATATCAGTCCCACCTTTGAAAAAGTAGTTTGTTTTTGCTCAAAAAGTAGTTTTCTTGGAAGTCAAAAAGCTTGCGAAGGTAAATTGTCTTCGGAAGTTTTAATAAAAAAGCTTCCGAAACTAAAATGACTTCCGAAGAATTCCCTAAGAGTTGGGAAAAATTTGCTTCGGAAGAGAATTAAAACTTGGATGCTTTGTTCAGAAGAACAAAGCTTCCGAGAGTTAATTTGCTTCAGAAGAAAATGGTACTTGAAAACATATAAGCGCATGAGACAAGTGTTAAGCTTAGGAAGATATTTCAGAAATTTCTTCCGAAGGGAATTACTTAGATAGTTATTTGTTTTGAAGGCATGAGTTTCTTATGAAGGTAGAAGCATATCTTCTGAAAAATCAAAATTTTTCAAAAATTCTAAGGAAAGTCTTCAAAATGTTTTATCCAAAAAAAACAAGAGCTTTTGAAGGTGATGAACTAGACAACTTAGGGCACACAGATTTTAAGAAATAATATGAATTAGTTTTAAGAAAAACTTATTCAATGTTAGTCATCCCAATAGCTGATATAAGATACTTAAATCTCTATTCATCAAAAGCTTTTGTAAATAGATTAGCATATTATTCATTTGTGTTAACTTTGACTAGTTTAATTAATCCCTTTTCAAAGTTATCTCTAATTAAATGATACATGATATTGATGTGTTTTGTCCTTGAGTGCTGCACTGGATTCTCTACGATAGAGATAGCACTATTGTTGTCTATGTGAATGGGAGTCTCCTTAAAGTTTAATCCATAGTCAAGTATCTAATTCTAAATCCATAGCACTTGAGCACAGCAGCTTGCAGCAGCAATGTATTCAGCTTCAGCAGTTGATGTAGAGACACATGATTGTTTCTTGCATTGCCATGAGACAACCCTTCCACCAAAAAACTGACATCCCTCAGATGTAGACTTTGCATTTATGTTGCAACCATCATGATCACTATCTGTATAAGCATACAGATTGAAGTTCGAATTCTTCAGATATCAAAGACCAGTGTTGAAGCACCTTTGAGGTATCTTCGAATCCTTTTGACAGTGATGAGTTGAGACATCTTTGGATTAGCTTGATATCTTGCACAAATACATGTGGCAAACATGATATCAGGCCTGCTAGCTATGAGATACATAAGAGACCTAATCATAGCCGTGTAAAGGTGTTCATCCACACACTCCCCTTCAAGATCAGGTCTAAGGGAGTGGTTTCTTGCTATGGGTGTCTTAGCAATCTTACAATTAGTCATGTTGAATCTCTTGAGTATGTCTTGAAAATACTTTGACCGACTAATGAAGATGTCATCTTCAACTTGCTTCACTTGAATTCCTAGAAAGAAATTGAGTTTCCCCATGGCACTCATTTCAAATCTGTCCTTCATCAGTTTCTCAAAGTCTTTGCAGAGCTTTGGATTAGTTTAACCAATGATGATGTCATCTACATATACTTGAACTAGCATTATGTCATTTCCCTGTCCTTTGATTAAGAGAGTTCCATCTATAGTACCCCTTCTGTATCAATGCTTGCAGAGATACTAAGATGGAGTGTCATACCACTTCCTTGGTGCCTGATGCATCCTATAAAGAGCTTTGTCAAGCTAGCAGACATAATCAGAATAATCAAGATCTGCAAAGCTAGGTGGTTGTTTGACATACACCTCTTCATCAATCACCCCATATAGAAAAGCACATTTGACATCAAGTTGATAGACCTTGAAGTTCTTGGATGCAGCAAATGCCAAGAATATCCTAAAAGCTTCTAGTCTTGCTACAGGAGCAAAGACATTAGTGTAGTCAATTCCTTCTTCTTGTGTGTATCCTTGACCAACTAGTCTAGCTTTGTTTTTTATGACAATGCCTCTATCATTTTTCTTTTTTCTAAACACCCATTTGGTTCCTATAGTAGTCTTCCCATGAGAAAGAGGATAAAGGTTCTAAACTTTCTGCCTTTTGAATTTAAGCAGCTCCTCTGGCTTAGCTTCAACCCAACTTCCATCCTTCAGAGCCTCATTAATTTTCTTTGGCTCTATCTAGGACAAGAAACAAGAATGAAGACAAACATTTGCTTCATGGGTTTGTCCTCTTGTTCTTACCCTTGTGTCAACATCTCCAATGATGTTTGTGGTAGGGTGAGACTTGTGAGTCCTTAGCTGAGGGATCATAGAATGTTGCTGAGTTAAATCTAAATTAGAGAAATTTAGATCTGCCATTGATGCTTCTCCCATCACATCAGCACAACCTAATAATGTAAAGCTTGGAATAAAGTCGAAACAAGCCAATTAATGATAATAGGCCAAGCCGAGACTTTTTTTAAAGAAAATAAGCGGACAATGGAGTATGGACCGAGTAGACTTTGCGGGATATGTGCTTGGCGAGTTAAAGGTCCCGAGAACGCCTGATATATATAAACGGATCAACTTATGCATCTCTCATTTGCAACACCCAATTTCTAGAGAGAGAGAGTAGAGAGAGAAAGTGGAGAAAAGCTGAAGATTTAAGACTCGGTTGAACACGGGATTGAAGATCGGTGTTCGTGGGCATCCAAAAAACAAGAAAACACTAAGAATCCAAGTAAGAAACATCATTTCATTGTCTCTTTTGATATAAACCCGGATTCTAGGGTTTGGGTTTTTAAAAGTGGCAAAGATTCACACAAAACTCACATTTTTATGTAAGAAAACATGTAAGAAGCTTAGATATAGCTTATTGGGTGATAAACCAAGGTTTTCGATGTAAAGGATTGAAGTTTTGGGTAAAAAATGGAGTGGTTCGTAATTTTCAGCCCGTTCTGCAAAACTGGGTGTTCATCTAGTGAAATTATGTATTCGTTCAGTGAAACTATCAAAACTTCCTGCGAAACTATAGTTTCGCATGTAGTTTCGCAGACATGGTTATCTAACGAAATTTAGGCGAAACTGACAGCGAAGATGCCAGCGAAATTGGCAGCGAAACTGCCAGCGAAGATGCCAGCAAAACTAGCAGCAAAACTACTGGCGAAATTAGGAGCGAAACTGCTGATCTTGCAGCGAAATTAGGCAGAAATTAACTCCTTTGAGTCTTAACTCATCTATAGGCTATGTAGTGCATCCCTTGCTTTGAATGCTTGATTGAGAAGCTACTCATCGAGTCCAGGTGAGTTCTGGATCCCATATTTAAAGGTTTTGAACTAGTTCGGGGCTGGAAATGCATACTAAACATACGATTTAAATGACCAAGATTTTAATAGGTTTTAAGAGGAAGATAATTTTTCTATAATAAAATGTGCTATATAAAAGTGTTAAAATAAAAAAATTTCACGCAGACCTGATAGCGTGATCCCAGCCAGGGGCGTTGCCCCTTGTACCCCACTAGGGGCTACTGCCCTTAGGACCCCACTGTCAGGGGCTGCTGCCCCCGAACCCCTGCTGTTCCGTGGTGGGTTAGTTATGTTTTATGATGACTTATGCTTGTTGTGCATACATTTATGTATGTGAATGGACAATGCATGATGTTATGATGATGTGTGATGGGGTGTGTGATGTTTATGTGATGCTATGTATGAATGTGTTATGTTGACCTTATGTTCCTATTATGTGCTATTTCGTGGTTTACGTGTTATGATTATGAAATAAACGTAAAGTATTATGTAATGTAAAGCGAAAGTTATTGATAATTATAAGTGCAACGTAAAGAATGAATAAATGCATGCATTAATGAACAAAGGAAAGTAAAGAAAGTCTTGCAAGCCTTGTATGGAGATTCACGACCAATGAAGGGTGTTAGTTCAACGGTGTGTGGGTTAGCTATCCCAGAAGGATGCACACCGGGGTCTGTCTTTATGATTGAACATTTGTATGGAACCTTTGTCGCTTACCCCGACACTGTGGTCAAGCCACCGGGCGCAATGTATGGGGGTCTATGATAGACCTCGGCCTAGTACCCACTTTATGTATGACAGTGGGGTATAGGACATGGCAATGGTACACTTGGATTTACCCCGGTACTGTGGTGAGGCCACCGGAAGCAATGTATGGGGGTTTATGATAGACCACGACCCAGTACCCGCTTTATGCATGACGATGGGGTAGAGTTCATCGTATTGGTATGGAATGTAAATAAGTAATGATGAATGTGCGTAATGAACGGTAAGAAAGGTAACGAATGAAAACACTAACATATGATGATGCATGAATGAAACTTCATGAATGATGATGAAAGATAATAATGTTATTATCTATGTGTACGCATGATGCTTGATCACGTAAGAATGTAAAGGAAGGTTTTAAACAAAAGTAAAAGTATTTTATTTTATAAAACTAGAACTCACTCAGCAATGCTGACTTTTTATGCATTTTCCAGTTGGCAGGTAAAGGTTGCTGAGGATGGCACGGGACGGCTACTTGGCTCATTTTGGATGGTATTCTTTTGTTTAATGTTTTTGCATTGTAATGCGAACAAACGATGTTTTGTAACGAATGATTGTATTAATCTGCAAAAGCATTTATAATGAGATGAAAATGTTGTTTTTAATGTTTCCTCCACAACGCTTTATTTAAGTTAATGTAATTATATGTTTTATGTGCGATGATTGGCCAACTGTAAGCGTTCCGGAACGGGGCCTTACAAGTTGGTATCAGAGCCAAAGTTTAAGTGAAATGGGTAAATTTTCAAAGAGAACCTAAACTTAAATTAAAAATGGGATGGAAAGGGAAGGGATGCCAATCCGAGTAGCTGCGTTACATCAGGTATTTTCTTAATGATAATCGTCATTACGGGTGCATATTATGTGGTTTATGTGGCTTTAGTAGATTTAGATACTGATGTAGTCAGGATAGGAAATGTTTGGGGTATGAAGAGTAAAGTGAGTGGCTAATCACAATTGGCCACTGTAATTACGGACTTACTATACTTGACATAAACTGAGCAATTACCTTGAATGACTGTGTTGGTGTTTGGATCTTATAGCGTGCTTAGAGGATGGCTGGCGGTAGATCTTCTAAGGCTCATGTGGGGGAGGTCGTGGTGGACGTGATGCTAAACCACGGGTTACGAGAAGAAGGCCTAGGGCTGAAGAGGTGGCTCATGAAGAGCGCGAGACCCCTCATCCAGAGGGTGGAGATTAGAATGTTAACTTGAGAGCCTTAGTGAAGGAGGCTGTCGTGGAGGAGATGCACCAGGTCATGCAGATAATCTTGCCGTCTGTGGTGACGGAAGTGATAAAGGCTGTAAGGGAAGGAGAATGAAAAGAGAGGAACAAGTCCTCTGGAGGACGGGAGTGATCGGAAACTGAGATGGTTCTCTCAGATGATGAGGAGGAGGAAGAAGAGTCTGTCTAGGAGGCAGCACGAGCATTTCAAAGATGCAAGCCCCTACCTTTGATGGTAATGGCACTGCTGCTGCTACTCATCGATGGGTGAGAGAGATGGAGGCTGTACTTGATATCACCGAGTGTCGAGAGGACCAGAAAGTGAAGTTTGCCGCCAACTCGTTTGTGGACTCAGCTCTGTGTTGGTGGGACAATATTGTCCAAGCCGAGGGTAGTCGGGCAATTGAGAGAATGAGGTGGTCTGAGTTGAAGAAGCTGGTAATTGAGGAGTTCGTCCTCATAGAGAGATGGATAAGGTGGAAAGGGAATTTCTACAGCTGGAGGCGGGAACAATGACACATCATAATGAAATGGCACGGCTGGTGCCGGATCAGGTGACGCCGCTGTCATGAAAGATTAAAAGGTATATCCAGGGCTTGCCGGTGGACATCCCCAGGCACATGATCGCCGCCCGACCAAGCATGTTTAGGTCGGCGGTTGACCTGGCAGGGAGGCTGTTGATGAGAGGGAAGTGGTGGTGGTTGAGGTGACTAAGAAAGGCGGGGGTGACCGGAATTGGAATGGGAAGAGGTTTGGTCGGGGTGGTGCCCCGACGAGTAACAAGAGTGCACAGGTAGATGACCGCCGTGTGGTCACAGCTGGTGCGGGGTCAAAGAGGTGTGGTAAATATGGAAAGGAGCATATTGGAGAATGTAGGTTGGGATCAAATTTATGCTTCAAGTGTTGGAGGACGGGGCATATAGTAAAGGATTGTCGTGTGGCCAGATGTTTTAACTATGGTGGAGAGGGTCACATGAGCAGGGACTGAAAGAAGCCCATGGCTGAGAGTTCCGGTGCGAAGAAGAATATTGCTGGGATGGAAGGGCAGAAGGCGAGGGCCCGAGCTTTCACGATGACTCGAGAGGAGGCTAGGACGGACCCCGATGTGGTGTCAGGTACGTTTCTAGTAAACGAAACTCTTACATCTGTGTTATTTGATTTTGGTGCTAGTAGAAGTTTCATTTATGCTTCCTTGTGTGCTAAGTTGCCCATTAGGAGTGGAAGTATTGATGAGCCTTTGATGTAGAAACTGCCATACCTAAGTCTACCAGGATTTTTGAGATGATAGAAGGCTGTAACATTGAATTAGAAGGTCATAAATTTCCTATTAGACCATTCGTGATGACCTTAGGCGGTTTCGATGTAGTCCTTGGAATGGATTGGTTAGCGGACTACGAGGCAAACATTGTGTGTCGCAAAATGTTAAGTGCTCTAAGAAAGATTAACATGTTGTCTTTATTTGTCTTTTGATAGTTTGTAATAGTATAGGGACTATTTGTGTAATTTGTTAGTTCCTTTACTTTTTGTTTTCAGTATAAATAGCTTAGATTTGCAGGTAGATAGTAACGAATACACAAGATATTCGAATCTGCTTTCATACTTGTAATTGTCTTAGCTTGATATTAATGAAAACTTAAATTTTATTGATATCTTGTTTTGATTTGATTACTTTGTGTGAATTTCATTGAATTGTGTTACAAATCATCACAGATTTATTCATTTGATCCTATCAAATGGTATCAGAGCTGTTGGTAAGCTGTTAGTGATTGATTTTCTTTTTAAGTTCATCGAACTTGAAAACCTAAAAAAAATCTCACTGAATCTGTGATTGAGATACAATTCAATTGAAAATTTGTGAATTTCAGTTGTGTTTCATCATCGGAAACATGTTTTGAATCATAATTAGCAGATATATTCATCAAATTCAAGCCAATTTGTTGAATTTGTTGTTCAACAAAAGGTTTGAAGTTTCGAACTGAAATTCTCAAAATTGAGGAATTTGTTGTTGAAATTGAAGAAATTGATATTAAGAAGAATGTTTATCGGCATAAAACTCGCTTAATTGAAAAGTTTCAATTGATTTTATCAACATTTGAATAATTAAGAAGATTTGAGTCTATTATTTTCATATGAACATGATGAATGTGACGCATTAGGGTTGAAGTTTGCTGAAAAATTGTCCAAGTGTTAGGCGTTTGACTACTGTTTAGTCGCACCAACACTGTGTAGACGTTTTTAGTTCAAACGTTTGATCACTGTTCGAGAGTCCAGACGTATCATTGTTGAGAAGTATTTGAACTGTTTAGACGTTTGACAACTGTGTAGGCGCATTAACACTGTGTAGACGCATCAACACTGTGTAGACGCATCAACACTGTGTAGACGCATCAACACTGTGTAGACGCATCACAACTGTTCAGACATTTTACAAATGTTCAGACGTATCAATTTTAGGCGCTTTGGAAAAATTTTCTAAGGCATTCCCTTAGACGTTTCTCAACTTAGACGCATCAATTTTAGGCGCTTTGGAAAAAAAATTTCAAAATATAAGAAAACAACAAAAATATAAAAAAATGGTGAAATCAGAAGATTCTGAAACAGAGTTCCAAAACTTAAAAATAGAGCTGATTTTAAAAATTGGTCTCTTAGACTAAAATAGCACTTTAATTCCATTGACACTGATCTCTGGAAATCTATAGAAAAAGGATCATACATTCCTATAACAACTGATGGACCAGACAGAGGATTTGTGTATACTAAAGATTCTCCAGAACCTTATCTAGAAGATGATCTTCAAGGAGATGATCTGAAAAGAGTTAAGAATGATATTAAAGCCTATTCATCGATGTGTAAAGAACTGTCTTTGGAAGTTCTTTCAAGGCTTGATGCATATCAAACTGGATATACACTATATAAAGCATTGAAGATCATTTGTGAAGGAGGTAAGGAGATTCAAAATCTAAAGAAACAAAAGCTGAAAAGACAATTAGAATTGTTTCAACATTTGTCTGGAGAGACAATAAATCAGATGATGAACATATTTGTTCAACTCATAACTGAGATGTCAACAGCTTCTATCAAACCTGATCTTGAAGATTTAAATCTCAGACTACTCAATGCTTTATCATCATCAAGGAAACAAACTGTAACTCTACTAAAGCATACTGAGAAGTTTCCAATGGATCTAGATCTTCTTACTGCAAAAATAGAATCAGTGGAGATTGATGAAAGCTCAAGGAATAATGATAGAGCAGCATCAATGTCTCAATATCAGTTTGTTGCTTCTCCTGCAACCACCATAGAAAATGCATTCATGGAAAAGAATGAGAAAAGTCCTGAAGAAGAAGGAGATCTGTTTGTTGGAGCAGGATATTTCACTGACCCATCATTTACTAGTGCACCTGCATATACAACTCAGTCTCATTCTCAATCTCCTCCAAAACCACAGTTCCAATCATCAAATATTCAGAAAAAGACTTCATCATCTAACTCTGCTAAATCTAGCAAAGTCAAAGATGTGATAAACATCCTATTAGAGGATGAAGAGTCCAAAAATGCATTACTGCTTTTATGGCAAGCTTTCAAGCATATCAAGGTAGCCATTTAACTCAACTAGATTTTGTTTTGCAGGATTTATTTGAGATGGATCCTGAAGATGTTAAAGAGATGGACCTGAACTGGCAGATGGTGATGATTTCCTACAAGACTCAAAAACATTCTTATGTCAACAAGAAATACAAGCCTAGTGCAAACAAGACTGTTGGATTTGACAAGTCAAAAGCTAGATGTTTCAACTGCAACAGTTATGGACACTTCTCAAGAGAATGCAAAGCTCCAAGGAATAATGGAGGAAGTGCTCAAACAAGCTCAAATAATCAAAGGTTTCAACAAGCTCAGCAGACTTTTCAAAAGCCTTATCAAAGTCTTCCTATGCCAGAACTTAAAGATGAAACCAAATCATCTGATGAAACAAAGAAAGCATTAGTAGTCAACATAAAAGATGGATATGATTAGAGTGCATATGCAGATCAATTTACAAATGAATTAACATCAAGTTTATCTCTTATTGTAGAAATTCAAGAAGAAGATTGGTCAGAAAACAATGACCCAAAAGTGGAAAGTGGTGAAGAGGAAGATAACTATGACTGGAGTGACAAGTCTGATCCTAAAGAGGATACAGAGGAAGTAGCTCTAATGGTTCAGTCTGATCAACCAAAGGTTAACTCTTCTAATTCAACATCTGAAACCACAGTTTCAAAATTTCCTGAAATACCATCAGAAGTAAGAGAAAAGCTTTGCACCAAATCATGCTTTGAACATGTTGAACACTACAGAAACTATTCATTCAAAAGCTGTGAAAAGCTAAAACAAGAGGAATCTATGCATAACCAACTTAAATCTGATCATAAAACTGCAGATCAAAAGATTATCTCTCTTCAAAATTCATGGAACAAAACACTCAAAGATTTAGAAATTGTTACAAAACAATTAGAAGAGATGACTAAGAATCTTGAACAAGAGAAAATAGCACATGCTGCTACTCAAGTTGATCTGGCAAAAGTAAAGAGTTCAAAAATGATAGTAAAAAACTAATCAGTGAAAGAAAAGATAAACAAAAGGCAGGATTAGGTTTCACTCATGAACCTATGCCTGAATCTACCACAAACACACTACCAGAGAACTTCAATACTCATGATCATTCACCTGAAAATAAAGCAAAGCTTAAAATCTTCCAGATCAAAAACAAGAATGCAAAAGAAGAAAAAGAAAATGTTCAAGTGTTTGTTGAAAAAGATGAAGAAAAAATCAAAAATGGTCATCCAATCAAAATAAAATCATATGAACCAAAACAACCAAAAGAAAATTATCTTCTGATCAAATTCATAATGTAATAGAAGAAGTCAGAGTTCAAAACAAGGATAAACAACAGATAGGAACATTAGAAGATTCAAACACCATCAATATGAAACAATTACAATCAGAAAAGGAATCTTCTTCTGATGATGTTCAATCTGAACATAAACCAAGTTCTTCTAAATCAAAGAATCAAAGAAGAAGAAAGAAATATGCAAAAGCAACATCTGAACAAAACAAAAGTTCAGAAAATTTGATTAAAGCAACAAATCAAACATCAAAACTAAAACCAATTAAATTTGTGTCAGCAGGTATGTTAAATATGAATTCTCTTCCAAATAATAAAGCAAATATTATGAACAAATCAAACTCTGATCTGAAATCTAGTTCAGATTCAAAGACTTCCGCTGTAGCAAAAAGGTTTGTTTCTAATACATTCAAGAAGGAAGTTCATGTTAAACAAATGAACAATAATCTGACACAAAATCAAACTGTGAAAAATGAAAGACAACAGTTTAACTATATGACACCAAAATCAAACATTATGTCATTGTCAAAAGTTAACAAAAAGTTGTTTTTAACTCCACAAAAGTACTGTGAAATTTGTGATATGAAAAATCACAACACTGCTGAGTGCTACTTCAACAAGTACTGTCACATATGTGACATGAGAAATCATTCGACAGCAGATTGTTATTATAACAAATATTGTACTTATTGTGATGAAAAGACTCACAACACTGCAAATTGGTACTTTAGAAATAGATCTCCCACTAGAAACTTTGTAAAATCAAACATGAGCAAAGGATTTGCTAATCCACAGTATTTGAGAAATCAAACTAATGGATTTCAAAAAGACATTAATCAACCTAATGTAGGTTTGAGATCTTTTCCTAAGAACAATTATATGAGCTCAAAACATAACATGCAAGAACACTTAATACCAAGACCTGTAAGGATGAATAATAAAATTGTTAATCATCAATACATTTCAAAAGATAATCGATCAAATGGTATGAATGTTCACAAAAATAAATCAAATAATTTTTAGAATAAAATTGGTAAATTCATCAAAAATAAACCTGATTTGAAAAATCTCCATTATAAACAATTTACAATTGTTGATAAATTTGGAAAGCCCTAGACCATTTCGGCTTGGGTAGATATTTCAACTTAACTTTCTTGTAGTGCAGGTACGCCCAAAAAGACCAATCAATACATGGTATGTGGATAGTGGGTGTAGTCGGCACATGACAGGCAATACTGCCTTGTTACAAGACTTTAAGTCAAAAGATGGAACTCACGTCGCCTTTGGTGGTGATGCTGGAGGAAAAATAACCGGTGAAGGAACAGTATCCAATGGGATAATAAGCTTTGATAAAGTCAACTTTTGTTCATAGTTGAACTTTAATCTTTTAAGCGTATCTCAAATATGTGACAAATCTTATTCTGTTCAGTTTGATAATTCATTCTGCTATGTTTTGAAGCCAGGTTTCAAGATAAGCAAAGATTGGGTAATTGTTACAGCTGAGAGAGACAGAGATGTATACAAATTGGATATGTCTCAAGTTGATCCTTCAACTGAAACAACATGCCTAATTGCAAAGGCATCAAATGATAAAAGTCAGCTTTGGCATAGGCGTCTCGGTCATTCAAACTTCAAGAACATGAACAAGCTTGTAACAGGAAATCATGTAATTGGACTTCCATCTAAGAAGTTTGCAACAAATGATCACTGCTCAGCATGTTTGAAGGGAAAGCAACACAGAGCATCTTATAAGTCCAAGCCAATAAACTCAACATCCAAACCTCTCCAGATGTTACATATGGACCTTTTTGGACCAACAAACGTCAAGAGTATTGGACGAAAATCATATTGTTTAGTTATCATTGATGACTTTACAAGATTTTCATGGGTTTTCTTTCTTTATGCCAAATCTAAAACAGCTGAATTATTAAAAGAATTTATCATTAAAGTTGAAAATCAATTAGAAAACAAAGTGAAAATAATAAGAAGTGATAATGGAACGGAATTCAAAAATGCTAACATTGAAATGTTTTGTGCACAGAAAGGGATAGCTTATCAGTTCAGTGCTCCCAGAACTCCTCAACAAAATGGAGTTGCTGAAAGGAAGAATAGAACACTGATTGAAGCTGCTCGTTCTATGTTAGCTGATGCAAAAATCCCTATCACTTTTTGGGATGAAGCAATATCTACTGCGTGTTTCATTCAGAATCGAATCTTAATCGTCAAAGATAAACTAAAAACTCTATATGAGTTAATGTTGGCAGAAAATCGAATATAAACTTTTTAAAATCATATGGTTGTCCTGTTATGATTCTTAATTCAAGTGATCAATTAGCAAATTTTGAAGCAAAATCTGATAATGGATTTTTCGTTGGATATTCATCGGTTTCAAAAGCCTATCGAGTCTACAACTCTAGGACAAATGTAATTCTTGAAACATTCAATGTTAAATTTCCGGAAAATTCTTTTCCATCAGTTTCAAATGGTCCTGCATGGTTATTTGACTTAGATTCATTATCAAACTCTTTTCAATCTAATTTGTTTGATCAACCAAATTGTCTTAATTCTACAGATAAGAAAAACTCAAGAGGAGATCTTGGATCTTTCAGTGAAGATTCAGATTCTAATGACCCAGATGATTCAAGCTCAGACTACCCATTTTTGTCGTTTGTCAAGGATTCAATAATACAAAACCATGAAACTACAGTTTCAGATCTTTCCGAGTCAATTAATCAGGAAGAATCACAAAATATTCCTAATGATGGTAATGAGTTTGTGATACCTGAGTCTGGAACATCATCCATTTCAGGTGATGTAGTTGATACAGGTAACTTTGATTACTTCGTCAATTCACCTACTCAAGTTCCAAACTTCAATCCACATTCTTCTACTTTCATACATGAGTTTTCCAACTTGAATCAAACAAATCTAGATGTTAATGTTCAAAGTGATGAGATTACTACATCTCGCATTCACAAGAATCATCCAATTTCTCATATTATTGGTTCATTGATTGAGAGAATAACAAGGAGTAAATAAGAACAAGCAAACGTATGCTTATACTCTTGTTTTCTTTCTCAAATTGTTCCTAAAAATGTTACCGAAGCATTAAAGGACAATGGTTGGATAGAAGCCATTCAAGAAGAATTACTTCAATTCCACAAACAAGAAGTGTGGAATTTGGTGGATCTACTTGAAGGAGAAAATGCAATTGGCACGAAATGGTTATTTAGAAATAAAATGATCATCGTGGTGTTGTAATAAGGAATAAAGCGAGACTTGTTGCACAAGGATACACACAGGAAGACAGTATAGATTATGATGAAGTCTTTGCACCAGTTGCAAGACTTGAATCAATTCGAGTTTTTCTGGCTTATGCTTCATTCATGAAATTCAAGGTGTATCAAATGGATGTAAAGGGTGCATTCCTATATGGTCCAATCACTGATGATGTGTTTGTGAAGCAACCTCCAGGCTTTGAGGATGCACAATTTCCATATCGAGTATATAAACTGAGTAAAGCTTTTTATGGACTTCATCAAGCCCCTAGAATTTGGTATGAGACGTTATCACAACACTTAATCCAACATGGAAACACACGAGGGAAAATTGATCCAACTTTATTCATAAAGAAGGATAATAATGATATTTTATGTGTACAAGTGTATGTTGATGACATCATATTTGGTTCTACCTGTCCAAAATTGTGCAATGAATTTGAAGAAATCATGAAATCTCGATTCCAAATGAGTTCTATGGGAGAGATTAACTTCTTTCTTGGACTTCAAGTCAAGCAAACTACAGATGGAATCTTCATCAATCAAGAAAAGTTTGTTGACAAGCTCTTAAAGAAATTTAAGTTGCAAGACTGTCAGTCTATACGAACTCCAGCAGATGTTAACAACAAGATTGAACCTGATCCAAAAGGAAAATCTATTGACCAAACATTATACAGATCAATGATTGGATCTTTGATGTATCTTACTGCATCTAGACCAGACATTATGTATGCTGTTTGTGTATGTGCCAGGTATCAATCAGACCTGAAAGAATCTCACTTAATTGTTGTCAAAAGGATATTTAGGTATCTCAAAGGTAAACCAGCCTTAGGGCTTTGGTATCCTTACGAGGGAAAATTTGAACTATATGGATATACAGATAGTGATTATGGTGGATGCTGTCAAGATAGAAAATCTACTTCGGGTGGGTGTCAATTTCTTGGTTCCAAATTAGTCTTATGGCAATGCAAGAAACAAACAAATGTCTCTGTTTCAACTGTAGAAGCTGAGTACATTGCTGCATCAGTAGGATGTTCTCAAATCCTTTCGTTGCAAAATCAATTACTGGATTATGGATTCAACTTTCTTAAAACACCAATTTACATTGATAACACAGCTGCTATGTTCATAACAGCTAATCCTGTACAACATTCAAAAACAAAACATATCGAAATTCGATATCATTTTCTTAGAGATAACTCTGAAAACGGATTAATCATATTGATTCAAATTGCAACAGAAAAACAATTGGCAGATCTATTTACTAAAGCCTTCCTACCAGGACGGTTTGAGTATTTAGTAGAATCAATTGGTCTTATAAATCATATGTGATCACCCTAAATCAAAAGATCATAATAAGTGATACTCTTATTGTTAATTGCCTGTTTATATTTTTTTGTGTGTGTGATTTTATGTTTTTCATAGAAAAATCAAATACAAAAATATATATCAAAAATACAAAAATAGATTTTTTTTTGAAAGGATTATGTTTTGCAACATGTGAGAAATGATAGTACATTAGTGAGATCAGTTGCATACTTCACTCATTCATAAAGTCTAGACATGATCAGATATGATGTGTAGCCAATATCTGACTATTATGCTGAAAAGTAAATTCTTGTGATCAAACTAAACATACATGCTTATGTGTATTTATTTGAGTACTTTTGAGTTGCTTTAGCTTATCAGAATGAATGTTTGTTAAGATACATCTCTCACACCTGTTGAAACTATGTGAAATCATGAGATCTGTTACAAAGTGTCATTTCACTTCTCTGTTATGAGTTATCATAGACCTGAAGTACTAAGATATCCTTTGTTGTAAGTTATTACAAACCTGGATTCTCTTTTGATGCAAAAAGATGCCAATGTGCACAACCTATTCAAATGAATAGTCAGAGCTGATCAAATGGTTATCCATGATCATCCTCTATTAACTAAGTAACATGAACTCTGGTGATATCTGTGTTTCAGGTAATAAGTTCAGCATGTGTTCTTTCTTACATTTCATGACGATAGTTGAGCTCTCTTAATCTCTGTATGCTTTACATCATGTCATATCTAAATCAACACTAATCAATCCAAGATTTGAAAAGTAAGTGAGTTGATAATTGTGTTAAAAACACTCATTGTCTGTCCTTAGATCTTGTGTCTCCTTTGTGTAACATCCGAATATTTATTATTTTGAAGCCGGTGAAGAAAGAAAAGAAAATAAAGTCCAAAAGTCGAGGGACCAACTCGCCAACGAAGAAAAGTTGGGAAATGTGGTGATATTAGTAGGGAGAGGGCAGCCCACTCTCCCCACACACCCCACATTTCAGGTTCTTAGAGAGGAGAAGAGAGAAAAAAGAGGAAAAGTGTTGGTTCGAGTCGGTTCGGGTCGCCAAAATCGTCGTAAAGCAAGCCAAATCGAAGCTCTTGTCGTTGTGCTCGTTTAGGTGAGTTCTATGACCCCTCTTTTACATGTTTTTGAATGATTTTGGGGCTGGAACACATCTGAAAACCCTTTTTTGTGTTTTTGGGTGAAAACCCGTATGTATGCGTGTATGTATGCGTAGGACCCGTTTGGGGCTTGATTTCTTGCTTGGTTGTGCTTGAATAATATTATGGTATGCATCCCTAAGGTTAGGATGGTCGATTTAGGCTTAAAATGGGTTTAGATGAGTTTGGATGCCGAAAACCCTCGGCTGCAGTCGGGATAAACTGCATTCTGCATCAGTTAGGGCTAGGCGACCGACTGGAGGCCGAATGGAGGCCATACGGCTGATTAGGGTGCGATTGGGGTCCATTCGCACGATTGGGGTTCATTCGCACGATTGAAGGGCCAGTCGCATGGGGGTCATGCGACTGAATGTCCATTCGCACGACTAAAGGTCCAGTCGCATAGGTGTTCATCCGCATTGTCCATTCGCACGACTGGATGTTCATTCACATAGGTGTTCATCCGCATTAGTTCATTTGCATGATGTTCAGTCGCATGGAGGCCATGCGATTGAAGGGTGTCCATACGCCCGAATAGGGCTGTTGAACCCGAGGAAGGTGTAGATTGACTTCTGACTCTCGGGGAAAAGTGCAGATGTAAGTTTTGACGTAAAGGTTCCCATAAGAGTTTTTAAGATGACGATCGAGGTCTTAGAAAGCATGTTGGGCATGATGAGGGTGATGATGTTGTATGTTATGTATGTATGATGTTGCCCTGTACGATGTGATGTTGATGCATGTTAATGTTCCTTAATATGATGTTTAATATCTTTCCTATGGCTTTACCTATTATGATGAATGAACGAAGTATTTTGTAACGTAAAGTGAAAGATAAAGAAAGAGGAACATGATGAATGAATGCATGCATTAATGAACGAATAAAACGTCTTGCACGCATCGGATGACGGGTCCTTCTTTGTGATTGGCCCTTAATGTAGAACCTCTACCGCTCACCCCTAGTATTGTGGCATACGTTTAGCTGTTCATTTGTTGACTTCGGCCCAGTAGCTAAGACTGATGGTTACTCCTAGTACCGTGGCATACGTTTAGCTGTTCATTTGTTGACTTCGGCTCGGTAGCTACGACTAACCGGGGTGTAGCACATGGTATTGGTATGGATGATGTCTGTTGCGCAAGTAAAGTAATGAAAGAACGAATGAACGAATGAAGAAGATAATAATGATATTATCTATGTGTACATACGATGTGTGATCATGTAAAAGTAACGACGGTTTTATGTGAAAGTAAAGTATGTTTTATTTATAAAACTAGAACTCACTCAGCAACGCTAACTTTGATGTGTTTCTAGTTGGCAGGTAATGTTTGCTGAGGATGGCACGGGCGACTACTCAACTCTTTTGGGGATGGCATTATTTTGATTAACGCTTTTGCATTGTAATGCAAACAAGCTATTTTGTAATGAATGTTGTATTAATTTGAAAAAGCATTTACATGGAAATGAAAGATTGTTTTAGTTTTCCGCTGCGATTTATGAAACACAAATGTAATTATATGTTTTATGTGCGATGAGAACCCAGCTGTAAGCGTCCCGGGAACGGGGCCTTACACTTTGCTGTGATATCACTGACCTGGAACACACTTGATTAGGATATATTCATTGTCTATGAATATCCACATTTATTTTATTTTAATGTGCTGAATTTCATTAATATGATCTCTCTGCAGACATTTATTCTATGCTTAATATTAGATTTTGATTCTATTTTCATTTTTCTTTTATGCATGTCTTTGTGTGTGAAGGCAATGTCTCAATGTGCTATGTGATCTTATTCTCTTTCATAAGAAACTTATAAGTTTTTCAAACTTAAAAGTTTAGGGGGAGTAATAACTGAAAGACTTGTTCTCAGAAAATATTCAATAATGATAATTAAAATTTGAAATGTTGAATTGAAAGGATTATGCTTTATGTTCAAAGTATTTGTGTAAACTGAAAATAGAATGTGTTTGAAAATTAAAATATGAATCTACATAATCTTTGCAAATAAATGTTTTTAAGTTGAAAATCAGATGATATTTGATTTTATGTTAAGACTAAAATAAAGGGACAAAAAAATAGAAAATAAAAATTTTATAAATTGAAAGTGCAATATGCAAAAAGTTCAAAATTTGGGGATTTAAATGGTAAAAAGTGTGCAAGTGAAGAAATTGGGAATCACAAGTGTATGTACATAAACAGTGCACATGCGTCTCAATAGGAGCATGATGAATTTTTCAGGATTATACAAGTGTTGGACGTTTTCCATGCGTCTAAACAGTTGTAATACATCTATGAAAATTACAAGTGTTGGACGTTTGATTCATTCCCATGCGTCTAAACAGTTGTAATACATCGGAAAATTTTCAAGTGTTGGGCATTTTGTGATAATCCCATGCATCTAAATAGTGTTTCTGTGTTAGACGTTTGTCATGTCTCATACATCTAAACAGTTTCAAAATTTCAAGTGTTAGAAGTTGTAACATCTCGTATTTTTTTTAACTAAAAGTTACTTCGTTTACTCTTACAAGGGTTATTATTGTCAATTTTGAAACTTGCATGTTGTTTGTGCTTATTCTTTATTGTCATTGGGTTTTTATGAAAAGTTAAGCTTAATATTAATAATAATGTTAATATTAATAAAAGTAACAATAATAATAAGTAATAATAATGAATAATAGTATTAGTAATAATAAGATTACTTTTAATATGGTTACTTATAATTCATAAGGGTTATTAAACTTAACCATATTTAAAACATAAACTTAAATTAAGTTTGAGGGTTTTATTTGTCAATTTGGAAACTTAAAATGGAACTTTTAAATATAAAATGTTAAATAATAAACTAGAGGGACCATTTTTGTAAAATTATTAAAACCCAAACCTTTCCCCCCTCACCCACGATTTTCCGGCCAGAATTCCGGCCTGTCACCAGCGGCCTCCGGCCACCACGAAAACCATAAAAAAATAGCTCGTTTTAACGAACTGAGATGCTTATCGACTCAGGAAGACTCCTCGAACTTGAAACCGATACTTAATTGAACATTAAAGCTCGGTATTGAAGGACTTCGAACCGAACACACATCTCATTTGGCATATAACCGTTTAACGTACAAATGATGATGATTAATCAAATTAAACATACAGAAACGTTCGAATCATCTTTTCTAAGCTTAATGCATAGTTAATTCGAGTTAATTAAACACCTAATTGTAACCGATGTGACCGAACTCGAACCAGGACTCGTTTGGCATCTCAACAAACAAATCAAGACTATATAATAGAGGGCTAATGCTTGCTATGATCTCTTTAAACTCACTGTAAGCGCAAATTCATAAAATATTCATCCATTTAACCGATTGCTAGGCACCTGTTCTTCGTGAGATAACCGAGACAAACCGAGCATAAATACTACAAATCGAGCCTAATCAAGTAAGTACAATACATCATTCAACTCGATTTCCCTTAGGGATCAAAAGCCCTAAGGTTAATCGAGTTGAAACTCTCGAATCGTTGTTCAATTTTGGATTCGAGTAATCTAGGGTTTATATGAAATTGGGGATTTGATTGAAACTTGATTTTTAACAATTAAAATCAGATTCATATCGCGGCTGAGGCCTATGGTTTACTGGTTAAGATCCTTACACTTTCAGCATGGGGTCCCCGGTTTGAACCCGGGCACCCTCATGCAATTTATTTATTTAGTTATTTATTTGTTTATTTATTTATTTATTTATTTATTTTTTAGGCCTTTTAAGCTATGATTTTATTATAGAAATTTATAATAAATATAAAAATAACTTTTATAAACTTCGAATAAATTTAAAGTCATCTAAATATTTCTTAAAAAAAACAAAAAAAAAGAATTATTAATTCTTGTACAATATTTTAATATTTTATTATCTACAAGTGTTATAACTAAATAATTTTTATAAAAGTAGATTCATATAATAATTATTAATTATTATTGGTCTATATGTTATCTTTAATTATAGAATCATAAAATGTATATACATTTTATAATCAAATTTTATAAATTTTTCTATAAAGGATTTAATTCCTTTAAAAATTTTATAAATAGTACTTTACTTAAGAGTTCACTAATCTTATTTATGAATCTCCAAATTCTAGTACCCTAGTTTACATTAAATCATTAACCTTATTATTAACTTAAAATTTGTATATATATATATATATATATTATATATATTATATATATATATATATATATATATATATATAATATATATATATATATAATATATATATAATATATATATATATATATATATATATATATTAGGTACCTCGTGAAGGTTTACTTTGGAGCGTCGCTTATTATTCTTATTAGACATCTCTTTTATACTTATTGAACATATGAGTTTTCCATGCCACTTTTTGTCTTTTCACACTAATTTGGGGTGAAACATGATTACTTACACATAATGAACTTGTAACGTTTAGACTTGTAAAGCACTTGCAATTGATATATTTTTTTGTCATGGTTATTTGTGTGTTGTAAGTGTTTATATGAGATACATATTTTTGTTTACAATCATTAACTATTGCTAGCGTGGCGACGTCTTTGATCATTGGGCCTGACAAGCCTATTTGGTGCTAAAGTCGATGTATTGCCGACTCCTGATGATGTATGCTTGTTCATCATGGGAACCAAATACACTTAGCCAATCTTTTATACTTGTAATCAAGTCGAGGTTTGGTTGTAACGATATGTGTTCTATAACCTTATTTGCTTATGACCTATGACATGAATTGCTACTTGTAACCTTTTTCTTATTATGTATAAAAACCTTGGAAACTCACCAACTATTTTTAGTTGACTCTTATTTTTATCATGTTTCAGATCAACCTCAAGTTTAAAGTGATCCTTTTGAAGCATGCAATAATCTAGGACTTGGACCTAGTTAATGAAATAAAAAGTTTACATTATGTTATGCTTGTTATGTTTGAACTTATTACTTGTTTGAGACTTATGATTGTATTTCATTTCTAGACTTATGATAATAATATTTACATTTTAATATAGCATTATGTGCCTGTGAACAATCTTAACCCTCACATCTCGACGTTTCCGCCGTCAAGGTTGGGGTGTGACAGATTGGTCAGAGCCCATAACTATAGGGATTTAGGTTATTAGAAATGGTGACCTAGACAATAGCTTATGCATGAACCTCATAGGATAATATTTATATTCTTGGAAATATATATATTGTTACATGCTACATAATGCTATACCTTACTTATGTGCAACTTGATGCCTTAGCATAGGTTTGCCTTGTAATTGTTTAAACTTTGTTATTAGTCTCCCTAAACTTAACTTTGACTCTTTGACTCTCCCCGACAAATGAAACTCCTTAATCTTATTCTCGTCAACACGTGGGAACTTATGCTTATGCTTATGATTTGAATCTTTAGACTTATGTCTAATCTATGTTAAATCTCATCAAGGTTTTGATTACATGAACCTAAGAAATTTGTGCGACACATAAACACCTGTATTCTGGATTTCCTGGCAAAAGGCCCTCGGGCTAAGGCAAGCATATCGCATAAATCCTACGGGACTAGTTATGCTTACCTGGGATTTCTGGAATGAGTGATAAACTATGGTCAACATACACAAATTTCTAAGGCGAGTGGGTCAACTTACCTTGACGTGTCAAAGTTTCCAAATGATAATGTGTTACCAAATGGAACCATTCCATGTGCCTTACAACTTTTGCCTTATCCTTGTTGAACATTAATCTTCGTTGTTCCAATTCTCATAGCTAACTCATTTTGTATATTCCAGCATGTCTCGTCATCATGGAAAACGTGGAAGTTCCGATCGTAAGTTAGCCGCCATGATTGCTCGACAAATGGCTGCTGTCATCCCGACCATGGTTGCTGAACTCAATAGCACCTTAATGACCAACTCTAGCAACAACGATCATGGGGAAAATAGTGCTAATCAAGGGCGCAACAACCAAACTTGCACTTTCAAGCACTTTAGCTCATGTAAACCCACTAGTTTTAGTGGCAAGGAAGGAGCCACCGGTCTTCTTGAGTGGTTCGAGAGCATGGAGAACACCTTCGTCAACAGTGAGTGTCCAAGGCACTCAAAGTTCGTTATGCGACTAGCATGTTCCAACAAAGGGCTCTCACCTGGTGAAATAGTGAGAGGAGAAATCGTGGGCCCAATGCTATTCTAGCACTTACATGGGAAGAGTTCAAGAACATCGCCATCGTGAAGTTCTGCCCAAGAAGCGAACTGCAAAAGCTGGAAGAGGAATTTTGGAATTTGAAACAAAATGATGGTGATCATTTGACCTACTCAACTAGGCATCATGAGTTGAGTATACTGCTGCCCTATATGGTCGACACTGTCCCCCGCAACATCGAGAAGTTCATTAAGGGTGTACCACCCCAAATTCAAGATGCTGTGGTGGGTAGCCGACCCACAACCTTGGAAGAAGCCATTACTATTACCGCTCAACTCACCGAGAACCATATACGAGCGAGCACCGTGTCTGTGAAGGGTGCAAAGAAGGTAGAGAAGATGGCTACTGAGGCTGTTAAGGAGACTAAAGCTGAACCGTCTTGCAACAACAACAACAACAAGAAGTGCAAGTTCACACCAGCGCGTAACTATGCTGTGGCTGCACCTAAACAACCCCAAAGACAACTTGTACCTGCGGCTACACCTATGGCACAAGTGCCTGGAGCTAGGGCTTATGCTGGTCCTCAGCCTATGTGCCACACGTGTAGGTATCATCTTCCGAGGAATCAACCATGCCGCATCTGCACCTTATGTGGTAAATATGGTCATTTGGTGGCGACTTGCCACCGTGCACCTAACAATGCCGCCGTGGTCACAAATCGTGTTTGCTACAACTGTGGGGAACCTGGTCATTTTTGCCCACAATGCCCTCGTCTTGTGGGTAATGTTCCACAGGCCCGAGGACGTGCTTTCAACATCAACGCTAACCAAGCGCAAGAAAACAACGATGTGGTGAATGGTATGCTAACTCACTTTTAACTTTTGTGATCCGATTCTCTTTATACTTTACGTGAATCGTTATATATCTTAAAAATTAACCAGGTATGTTCTTTATTAACAAAACTTATGCCTATGTCCTATTTGATTCTGGAGCCGATAAAAGTTTTGTTTCATTAGAGTTCGAACCCATACTTGCTAAGCCACATACGAAACTAGAAAGACCTCTTACTGTTGAAGTTGCCGATGGAGAACCAATCACTGTTGACGTCATCATTCGTGATTGCATCTTAAGTCTTGACACACATGATTTTCTTATCGATCTTATCCCTATGAAACTTGGAAGCTTCGATGTCATCATTGGTATGGATTGGTTAGCCAAACACCATGCCGAGATCATTTGTTTCGAGAAGTGCATCCGTATACCGTTACCTTCTGGTGATACTTTGAAGGTGTTTGGTGAAAGATCTTCCAAAGGACTTAAACTTATGTCTTGCACTCAAGCCCAAAAGTGCTTAAGCAAGAAGTATATGGCCTTCTTGGCTTACGTGGTCAACACGAAAGTCAAAGGGAAAGAACTTAAGGATGTCCCTATCGTACGAGACTTTCCTGAAGTATTTCCCGATGACCTTAGTGGTTTACCTCCCGTGTGTGAAGTTGAGTTTAAAATCGACTTGATACCAGGAGCAAACCCCGTGGCTAAGTCACCATATCGGCTTGCACCATCGGAAATGCAAGAACTCTCTAGTCAACTTCAAGAGCTATCCGAGAAGGGCTTCATCCGTCCTAGTTCTTCGCCTTGGGGTGCACCTGTTCTTTTCGTGAAGAAGAAAGATGGATCGTTTCGTAAGTGCATCGATTATCGTGAGCTTAATAAGCTTACCATCAAGAATCGTTATCCCCTTCCTCGTATTGATGATTGCTTGACCAACTTCAAGGAGCTGCTATTTTCTCGAAGAACGATTTACGTTCTGGCTATCATCAATTGCGAGTCCATGATGGTGATATCCCAAAGACCGCTTTCCGTACTCGTTATGGACACTATGAGTTTATGGTGATGCCTTTTGGTTTAACCAATGCTCCTGCTGTCTTCATGGATCTCATGAACCGAGTATGCAAGCCTTATCTAGACAAGTTTGTGATCGTCTTCATTGATGACATACTTATCTATTCCAAGTCCAACACCGATTATGAACTGCATTTGAGATTGGTTCTTGAGTTGTTAAAGAAAGAGCAATTGTACGCAAAGTTCTCGAAGTGTGACTTCTGGCTCGAGGAAGTTCAATCTCTAGGACACGTGGTGAATAGCCAAGGAATTCACGTTGATCCTGCAAAGGTGGAAGCTGTGAAGAACTGGTGTGTTCCTACAACTCCTACCGAAGTTCGTTCTTTTCTTGGTCTTGCTGGTTATTATCGGCGATTCATTGCCAATTTCTCGAGGATCGCGAAACCGCTCACTACTTTGACACAAAAGAATAAACCATTCGAGTGGGGTTCCGAGCAAGAAGAAGCTTTTGAAGCATTAAAGCATAAGTTATGCAATGCTCCTATCTTGACCCTACCCGATGGAAACGACGATTTCGCCGTGTATTGTGATGCATCTAAACAAGGCCTTGGTTGTGTTCTTATGCAACGAGGGAAGGTCATAGCTTACACATCTAGGCAATTGAAGGTTCACGAGGTGAATTACACAACTCATGATCTCGAGCTTGGTGCTGTTGTATTGCTTTGATGATTTGGAGGCACTACCTGTATGGTACGCAATGTATAGTCTACACCGATCACAAAAGCCTTCAACACGTTTTCAATCAAAAAGATCTCAACATGAGACAACGTCGTTGGGTGGAGTTGATTAGTGACTATGATTGTGACATTCGTTACCATCCTGGTAAAGCAAACGTTGTAGCCGATGCACTAAGCCGAAAGATTCACAACAAGATGATCTCATTCCAAGAAATTCGCGATCGACGTCAATGGTTTGACACTTTGGGTGAGTTCGATACTAAGATCCGACTAGATGTCAACGAGACCACGGTACTACTACAAAACCTGAGAATAGATAGTGACATCGAGTCTAGCATCCTAGAGGCTCAACAAATGGTTCAACGAGAAGGAAGAATGAAGGATGAGTTGGAGCATAATCTTCTAACTCAATTGGAAACGAAACCCAATGGGTTGATGTACTTCACCAATCGCATTTGGATTCCAAATCGCGATAACATTCGTACCTTTATTATGAACGAAGCTCATCAAACTCATTATTCTACTCATCCTGGTTCCGATAAGATGTACATGGACCTACGTGGTCAATATTGGTGGCCTGGAATGAAGAAAGACATAGCGACTTATGTAGCTAAGTGCCTCACATGTACGAAGGTTAAAGCCGAACATCAACGTCCAAGTGGATTACTTGAGCAACCCGAGATTCCTATGTGGAAATGGGAACACATATCCATGGACTTCATAACAAAGCTACCCCGAACCTCTCGAGGACATGATAGCATATGGGTGATCGTTGACCGATTGACCAAGTCGGCACATTTTATACCGATACGTGACACTTACAAGACATCAAAGTTAGCTCGTATATACGTTGATGAGATTGTAAGTCGTCATGGGGTACCTCTGCACATCATATCCGACCGAGATGCTCGTTTCACTTCGCATTTTTGGTCGTCTATGCAAGAACTCTTGGGTACACAATTAGATCTAAGCACGGCTTACCATCCCCAAACTGATGGTCAAACCGAGCGAACGATCCAAACTTTGGAGGATTTGCTACGTCTCTGTGTTCTTGACTTTGGTGGCGATTGGGATACGCATCTACGCTCGCGGAATTTTCGTATAACAATAGTTACCACTCGAGTATCAAGATGGCACCGTTTGAAGCACTTTATGGTCGAAAATGTCGTTCACTGATCTGTTGGACCGACATTGGTGAAAACTTCATCACTGGTCCTGAACTTATACAAGAGACGACCGATAAGGTTTCTATTATTCGCAAGAACCTTGAAGTGGCGAGAAGTCGGCAAAAGAGCTATGCTGACAAGCGACGTAAGCCATTGGAATTCCAAGTTGGGGAGATGGTTCTTCTTAAGGTTTCACCGTGGAAAGGTGTGGTTCGCTTTGGAAAGAAGGGCAAACTGGCTCCAAGATTTGTAGGACCTTTCAAAATCCTGAAAAGGATTGGGAAAGTGGCTTATAAACTAGAGTTACCTTCCGACCTTAGTGGAATTCATCCTGTGTTCCACGTCTCAAATTTGAGAAAGTGTTTGGCCGATGAAAGTCTGTATGTTCCGCTGGAAGACATTCAGATTGACGGGTCCTTGCATTTCGTCGAGGAACCTGTTGAAATCATGGATCGTATAATGAAGAAGACTAGAACCACGACAACCCCAATCGTCAAGGTTCGTTGGGAAAATAAACGTGGTGCTGAATTTACTTGGGAACGTGAGGAGCACATGAAGACGAGATACCCATTTTTATTTGTATAGTTTCATTTCTTTTAATTTCGGGACAAAATTCTTTTAAGTTGGGGAGACTGTAACATCTCGTATTTTTTTAACTAAAAGTTAACTTCGTTTACTCTTACAAGGGTTATTATTGTCAATTTTGAAACTTGCGTGTTGTTTGTGCTTATTCTTTATTGTCATTGGGTTTTTATGAAAAGTTAAGATTAAATATTAATAATAATGTTAATATTAATAAAAGTAACAATAATAATAAGTAATAATAATGAATAATAGTATTAGTAATAATAAGATTACTTTTAATATGGTTACTTATAATTCATAAGGGTTATTAAACTTAACCATATTTAAAACATAAACTTAAATTAAGTTTGAGGGTTTTATTTGTCAATTTGGAAACTTAAAATGGAACTTTTAAACATAAAATGTTAAATAATAAACTAGAGGGACCATTTTTGTAAAATTATTAAAACCCAAACCCTTCCCCCCTCACCCACGATTTTCCGGCCAGAATTCCGGCCTGTCACCAGCGGCCTTCGGCCACCACGAAAAACATAAAAAAATAGCTCGTTTTAACGAACCGAGATGCTCACCGACTCAGGAAGACTCCTCGAACTTGAAACCGATACTTAATTGAACATTAAAGCTCGGTATTGAAGGACTTCGAACCGAACACACATCTCAGTCGGCATATAACCGTTTAACGTACAAATGATGATGATTAAACAAATTAAACATACAGAAACGTTCGAATCATCATTTCTAAGCTTAATGCATAGTTAATTCGAGTTAATTAAACACCTAATTGTAACCGAGGTGACCGAACTCGAACTAGGACTCGTTCGGCATCTCAAAACACAAATCAAGACTATATAATAGAGGGCTAATGCTTGCTTTGATCTCTTTAAACTCACTGTAAGCGCAAATTCATAAAACATTCATCCATTTAACCGATTGCTAGGCACATGTTCTTCGTGAGATAACCAAGACAAAACCGAGCATAAATACTACAAATCGAGCCTAATCAAGTAAGTACAATACATCATTCAACTCGATTTCCCTTAGGGATCAAAAGCCCTAAGGTTAATCGAGTTGAAACTCTCGAATCGTTGTTCAATTTTGGATTCGAGTAATCTAGGGTTTATATGAAATGGGGATTTGATTGAAACTTGATTTTTAACAATTAAAATCTGATTCATATCGCGGCTGAGGCCTATGGTTTACTGGTTAAGATCCTTACACTTTCAGCATGGGGTCCCGGGTTCGAACCCGGGCACCCTCATGCAATTATTTATTTAGTTATTTATTTGTTTATTTATTTATTTATTTTTTTAGGCCTTTTAAGCTATGATTTTATTATAGAAAATTTATAATAAATATAAAAATAACTTTTATAAACTTCGAATAATTTTAAAGTCATCTAAATATTTCTTAAAAAAACAAAAAAAAAGAATTATTAATTCTTGTACAATATTTTAACATTTTATTATCTACAAGTGTTATAACTAAGTAATTTTTATAAAAGTAGATTCATATAATAATTATTAATATTATTGGTCTATATGTTATCTTTAATTATAGAATCATAAAATGTATATACATTTTATAATCAAATTTTATAAATTTTTCTATAAAGGATTTAATTCCTTTAAAAATTTTATAAATAGTACTTTACTTAAGAGTTCACTAATCTTATTTATGAATCTCCAAATTCTAGTACCCTAGTTTACATTGAATCATTAACCTTATTATTAACTTAAAATTTGTAAATATATATATATATATATATATATATATATATATATATAATATATATATTAGGTACCTCGTGAAGGTTTACTTTGGAGCGTCGCTTATTATTCTTATTAGACATCTCTTTTATACTTATTGAACATGTGAGTTTTCCATGCCCGCTTTTGTCTTTTCACACTAATTTGGGGTGAAACATGATTACTATATATAATGCACTTGTAACGTTTAGACTTGTAAAGCACTTGCAATTGATATATTTTTTTGTCATGGTTATTTGTGTGTTGTAAGTGTTTATATGTATACATATTTTTGTTTACAATCATTAACTATTGCTAGCCTGTAACACCCGAATATTTATTATTTGAAGCCGGTGAAGAAAGAAAAGAAAATAAAGTCCAAAAGTCGAGGGACCAAACTGGCCAACGAAGAAGAAAAGTGGGAAATGTGGTGATATTAGTAGGGAGAGGGCAGCCCACTCTCCCCACACACCCCACATTTCAGGTTCTTAGAGAGGAGAAGAGAGAAAAAGAGGAAAAGTGTTGGTTCGAGTCGGTTCGGGTCGCCAAAATCGTCGTGAAGCAAGCCAAATCGAAGCTCTTGTCGTTGTGCTCGTTTAGGTGAGTTCTAGGACCCCTCTTTTACATGTTTTTGAATGATTTTGGGGCTGGAACACATCTGAAAACCCTTTTTCGCATTTTTGGGTGAAAACCCATATGTATGCGTGTATGTATGAGTGTATGTATGCGTAGGACCCGTTTGGGGCTTGATTTCTTGCTTGGTTGTGCTTGAATAATGTTATGGTATGCATCCCTAAGGTTTAGGATGGTAGATTTAGGCTTAAAATGGGTTTAGATGAGTTTGGAGGCCGAAAACCCTCGGCTGCAGTCGGGATGAACTGCATTTTGCATCAGTTAGGGCTAGGCGACCGACTGGAGGCCGAATGGAGGCCATACGGCCGATTAGGGTGCGATTGGGGTCCATTCACACGATTGGGGTTCATTCGCACGATTGAAGGGCCAGTCGCATGGGGTCATGCGACTGAAGGTCCATTCGCACGACTGAATGTCCATTCGCACGACTGAAGGTCCATTCGCACGACTGAAGGTCCATTCGCACGACTGAAGGTCCATTCGCACGACTGAAGGTCCAGTCGCATGGGTGTTCATCCGCATTAGTTCATTCGCATGATGTTCAGTCGCAGGGAGGCCATGCGACTGAAGGGTGTCCATACGCCCGAATAGGGCTGTTGAACCCGAGGAAGGTGTAGATTGACTTCCGACTTTCGGGGGAAAGTGCAGATGTAAGTTTTGACGTAAAGGTTCCCATAAGAGTTTGTAAGATGACGATCGAGGTCTTAGAAAGCATGTTGGGCATGATGAGGATAATGATTTTGTATGTTATGTATGTATGATGTTGCCCTGTACGATGTGATGTTGATGCATGTTAATGTTCCTTAATATGATGTTTAATATCTTTCTATGGCTTTACCTATTATGATGAATGAACGAAGTATTATGTAACGTAAGGTGAAAGATAAAGAAAGAGGAACATGATGAATGAATGCATGCATTAATGAACGAATGAAACGTCTTGCACGCATCGGATGACGGGTCCTTCTTTGTGATTGGCCCTTAATGTAGAACCTCTACCGCTCACCCCTAGTACTGTGGCATACGTTTAGCTATTCATTTGTTGACTTCGGCCCAGTAGCTAAGACTGATGGTTACTCCTAGTACCGTGGCATACGTTTAGCTGTTCATTTGTTGACTTCGGCCCGGTAGCTACGACTAACCGGGGTGTAGCACATGGTATTGGTATGGATGATGTCCGATGCGCAAGTAAAGTAATGAAAGAACGAATTAACGAATGAAGAAGATAATAATGATATTATCTATGTGTACATACGATGTGTGATCATGTAAAAGTAACGACGGTTTTATGTGAAAGTAAAGTATGTTTTATTTATAAAACTAGAACTCACTCAGCAACACTGACTTTGATGTGTTTTCCAGTTGGCAGGTAATGTTTGCTGAGGATGGCACGGGCGACTACTCAGCTCTTTTGGGGATGGCATTCTTTTGATTAATGTTTTGCATTGTAATGCGAACAAGCTATTTTGTAATGAATGTCGTATTAACTTACAAAAACTTTTACATGGAAATGAAAGTTCGTTTTAGTTTTCCGCTGCGATTGATGAAATACAAATGTAATTATACGTTTTGTGTGCGATGAGAACCCAACTGTAAGCGTCCCGGGAACGGGGCCTTACAAGTTGATATCAGAGCCAAAGTTTAAGTGAAATGGGTAAAATTTCAAAATAAACCTAATCTTAAACCGAAAATGTGACGGAAAGTGAATGGGATGCCAAACTAAGTAGCTGCGTGCCATCAGGTATTTTCGTAAAGTTAACCGGTTTTATGTGCGCATGGTATGTGTTATGTGTTGTATGTAGATTTAAATACTGATGTTGTCACGACAGGTAATACTTGGGGTATGAAGAGTAAAGTAAGTGGCTAATCACAACTGGCCACTGTAATTAGGGACTTACTATACTTGACATAAACTGAGCTGTTCCCTTGAATGACCGTGTTGGTGTTTGAATCTTTCAGTGTGCGTGTGATGGCCGGAGGTAGATCTTCGAAAGCTTCTAGGGGTGGAGGTCATGGTGTTGAACCGCGACCCAAGAGAGGGAGACCCAGAGTTGAGAGGGTGGTTCATGAAGAACCAGAGACCCCCCATCCGGAGGGTGGCGACGAAAGCGCCAATCTGAGAGCCTCAGTAAAGGAGGCTGTTGTAGAAGAAGTCCATCAGGTCATGCAGACAATCTTACCGTCTGTGGTGACTGAAGTTATTAAGGCTGTACGAGAAGGGGAAAGAAAATAAAGAAACAGATCCTCTGGAGAACGGGAACACCCAAAGCCTGAAATAGTCCTGTCTGATGATGAAGAGCAAGAAGAAGAGCCTGTGCCAGAGGCAGTGCGAGGATGTAACTACGGGGCATTTATGAGATGTAATCCCCCTACTTTTGACGGTAATGGCAATGTTACCGCTGCTCACCGATGGGTGAGAGAGATGGAGGCCGTTCTCGACATCAGCGAGTGTCAGGAAGATCAGAAGGTGAAGTTTGCCACTCATTCATTTGTGGACTCGGCACTATGTTAGTGGGACAACATTGTCCAAGCAGAGGGTAATTGGGCAATCGGGAAAATGAAATGGCCTGAGTTGAAGAAGATGGTGATTGAGGAGTTCTGTCCTCATAGGGAAATGGATAAGTTGGAAAGGGAGTTTTTGCAGTTGGAGGCTGGAACCATGACACACCAGCAGTATACCACCAAGTTTAATGAAATGGCACGACTCGTGCCTGATCAGGTGATGCCTCTATCGCGGAAAATCAAGAGGTACATTCAGGGTTTACCGGTGGATGTTCGCCGGCATATGATCACCGCCCGGCCAAGCACGTTTAGGTCGGCGGTTGATTTGGCAGGGAGGCTGTATGACGAGCGGAAGGTGGTGGTGACTGAAGCAAGTAAGAAGGGTGGTGGTGATCGGAACTGGAACGGGAAACGGTTTGGTCAGGGTGATGCCCCGATGGGTAACAAAAAGGCACGGGTGGATGAACGCCGTGTGGTCACATCAAGTGCGGGGTCGAAAAGGTGTGGCAAGTGTGGAAGGGAGCACGGCGGGGAATGTAGGTTTGGGTCAAACTTGTGCTTCAAGTGTGGGAAGACAGGGCATATGGCGAAGGATTGCCTGTCGGGCAAATGTTTTAACTGTGGGGAAACTGGTCATATGAGCAGGGATTGTAAGAAGTCGAGGACTGAGGGTTCAGGGGTGAAGAAAACGGGAAGTGATGGGCTGAGGGTGAGCGCCAGAGCGTTCACCATGACACAGGAGGAGGCTAGGACGGACCCGGACGTTGTGTCCGGTACGTTTCTAGTGAACCAGACTTTAGCTTCGCTAGTAGGAGTTTTATTTCTGCTGCTTTTTGTGCTAAGCTGCCTGTTAGTAGCAGACGTGTTGATGCGCCCTTTGATGTAGAAACTGCCATAGGTAAGTCTACCAGGATTTCTGAGATGATAGAGAATTGTGATGTGGAACTTGAGGGTCATAAGTTTCCTGTTAGACCGTTCGTGATGACCTTGGGTGGTTTCGATTTGGTTCTTGGGATGGATTGGTTGGCGGACTTCGAGGCGAACATTGTGTGTCGCAAGAAGATGGTTCGGTTAACAGCGCCTGACGGAAGTTTGGTAACGGTTTATGATGATCGGGTTACTACGATCCCGAAGGTGATCTCAATGGCGGTGGCTGGAAAGTGTATGAGGCGTGGATGTAGCGCCTACTTGGCCTATGTAAAAGATGTGGATACACCAACACCACAACTAGCTGATGTACCGGTTGTGTGTGACTTTCCAGACGTGTTTCCAGAAGACTTATCAGGAGTGCCACCTGACAGAGAGATTGAATTTCAGATTGATCTGATACCGGGTGCCCAACCTGTTGCCAAGGCACCATATCGGTTGGCTCCAACCGAGATGAAAGAGTTGATGGAGCAGTTGCGAGAGCTTCTTGATAAGGGGTTCATTAGACCGAGTATCTCTCCTTGGGGTGCTCCGGTCCTATTTGTAAAGAAGAAGGATGGTAGTATGAGGATGTGCATTGACTACCGCGAACTGAACAAGTTGACAGTGAAGAACCGCTACCCCTTACCGAGGATAGATGATTTGTTCGATCAGCTTCAGGGTGCCAGTTGGTTCTCGAGGATAGATCTTCGATCTGGTTATCATCAGTTGAAGGTAATGGAACAAGATATCCCTAAAACAGCTTTCCGCACGCGCTATGGTCATTATGAGTTTCTTGTCATGTCCTTTGGTTTGACCAACGCGCCAGCCGTTTTTATGGATCTGATGAACCGTGTGTGTCGGCCTATGTTGGATAAATTAGTGATTGTGTTTATTGATGATATCCTGATTTATTCAAAGAGCGAGATTGAGCATGCCGGTCACATTCGGGAGGTTCTAGAGACGTTGAGAAGGGAGAAATTGTATGCTAAATTCTCCAAGTGCGCGTTCTGGTTGCACGAAGTTCAGTTTTTGGGTCATGTGGTGAATCCTGACGGGATAATGGTGGACCCGGCGAAGGTGGAGGCGGTTATGCAATGGAAGTCACCAAAGACGCCATCCGAGATCCGTAGTTCTTGGGCTTGGCGGGCTACTATAGAAGATTCATCCAAGACTTCTCTAAGATTGCTTCTCCACTAACTAAGTTGACCCGAAAGGATGTGAAGTTTGTATGGGGTCAAGCTCAAGAGAAGGCGTTCGAAGAGCTGAAGGCAAGACTGACTCAAGCTCCAGTCCTGTCCCTACCCGATGGAAGTGAAGATCTAGTGGTTTATTCTGATGCTTCCTACTCGGGGTTGGGGTGTGTGTTAATGCAGAGAGGGAAGGTTATAGCCTATGCATCTCGACAGTTAAAGGTTCATGAGGTCAATTATCCTACTCATGACTTGGAGCTAGCAGCCGTGGCCTTTGCGTTAAAGATCTGGAGGCACTACCTTTACGGGGCGAAGTGCACCATATTCACGGACCACAAGAGTCTGAAGTACTTCTTCGAGCAGAAGGGTCTGAACATGAGGCAGAGGAGATGGTAGGAACTTATAAAGGATTATGATTGCGAGATCCACTACCATCCAGGCAAGGCCAATGTAGTGGCTGACGCCCTCAGCCGAAAGGAAAGGTCCGAACCGATTCGGGTGAAAGCTTATCAATTAATCATGACCTCCGATGTGATGAAGCAAGTTAAGGAGTTTCAAGATGAGGCATTGAAAGAAGATCACCTTAACTCGGAAATAATGAGAGGTTTGGTTGGGGAATTGGGTGAAAACACACTCGGTGTTAGAACTCGATTCGGTCGTGTGTGGATTCCTCGTTTTGGGGATCTACGGGTGAAGATAATGGATGAAGCCCACAAGACTTGATACCCATTCATCCTGGTGCCACGAAAATGTACCATGACATGAAGAAAGATTATTGGTGGCGGGTATGAAGCGTGACGTCGTGGAGTATGTGAGTAAGTGCCTTACTTGCTTACAAGTGAAGGCAGAGCATCAAAAGCCGTATGGGAAGATCCAACCTTTGGATATATCGGAATGGAAGTGGGAGCACATCACCATGGACTTCATTATGAAGCTGCCACGTACTCGAAAGGGTATGATGCCATATGGGTGATAGTTGATCGTCTGACGAAGAGCGCTCATTTTCTTCCGATCCGCGAGAGTATTCATCTGAGAGGTTGGCTGATCTGTTCATCAAGGAAATTGTAGCTCGTCATGGTGTGCCGGTGTCTATTGTGTCTGATCGTGACACTCGGTTTACATCTAAGTTTTGGAAGAAATTCCACGACGCTATGGGGACGAGGTTACATATTAGCACGGCTTATCATCCCCAAACCGATGGTCAGTCAGAAAGAACCATTCAGACATTGGAAGACATGCTGCGGGCATGTGTGATCGATTTTGGTGGGAGTTGGGAAGACCACTTACCGTTAGCCGAATTCTCATACAACAACAGCTATCATGCCAGCATTGGTATGCCACCATATGAGATGCTATACGGTAGGAGATGCAGAACACCCGTTTGTTGGGGTGATATTGGTCAGAAGGAATTGGGGAGCGTCGAGGTAATCGAGGATACGACAGAGAAGCTTGAAAAGATTAAAGCCTTCATGAAGGCAGCCAAAGATAGACAGAAGTCGTATGCCGATAAGCGACGTAGGCCAATCGAGTTCCAGGTGGGTGACCGGGTTATGTTGAAGGTCTCACCTTGGAAGGGTATTATCGATTCAGAAAGTGGGGCAAGTTGAGCCCAAGTATATAGGCCCTTTCCGAATCATTGCTCGAGTGGGAGAGTGGCCTATAGATGGAGTTACCGGATGAGTTAAATGGAATTCACCCGACATTCCATGTATCTCATCTAAGGAAGTGCTTAGCAGATGAAGATATGGTTGTCTCATTGGAAGATATCAAAGTAGAAAGGCTCAATTATGTGGAGCAACCAGTGGCAATCATCGACCGAAAGGAGAAAAGGCTAAGGAATAAAGTGGTTCCTCTTGTGCGTGTACAGTGGAAGCACAGGAAGGGATCCGAGTCAACGTGGGAGACTGAGGAAGAAATGAGACAGCATTACCCACGTTTGTTCGACGAATAACAGGTTTTGGGGACGAAACCTATTTAAGGGGGGTGGACTTGTAACACCCGAATATATTATTTTGAAGCCGTGAAGAAAAAAAGAAAATAAAGTCCAAAAGTCGAGGGACCAAACTCGCCAACGAAGAAAAATTGGGAAATGTGTGTATTAGTAGGGAGAGGGCAGCCCACTCTCCCCACACACCCCACATTTCAGGTCTTAGAGAGGAGAAGAGAGAAAAAGAGGAAAAGTGTTGGTTCGAGTCGGTTCGGGTCGCCAAAATCATCGTGAAGCAAGCCAAATCGAAGCTCTTGTCGTTGTGCTCGTTTAGGTGAGTTCTAGGACCCCTCTTTTACATGTTTTTGAATGATTTTGGGGCTGGAACACATCTGAAAACCCTTTTTCGCGTTTTTGGGTGAAAACCGTATGTATGCGTGTATGTATGCGTAGGACCCGTTTGGGGCTTGATTCTTGCTTGGTTGTGCTTGAATAATGTTATGGTATGCATCCCTAAGGTTTAGGATGGTCGATTAGGCTTAAAATGGGTTTAGATGAGTTTGGAGGCCGAAAACCCTCGGCTGCAGTCGGGATGAACTGCATTCTGCATCAGTTAGGGCTAGGCGACCGACTGGAGGCCGAATGGAGGCCATACGGCCGATTAGGGTGCGATTGGGGTCCATTCGCACGATTGGGGTTCATTCGCACGATTGAAGGGCCAGTCGCATGGGGTCATGCGACTGAAGCTCCATTCGCACGACTGAAGGTCCATCATCGCACGACTGAAGGTCCAGTCGCATAGGTGTTCATCCGCATTAGTTCATTCGCATGATGTTCAGTCGCATGGAGGCCATGCGACTGAAGGGTGTCCATATGCCCGAATAGGGCTGTTGAACCGAGGAAGGTGTAGATTGACATCCGACTTCGGGGGAAAGTGCAGATGTAAGTTTTGACGTAAAGGTTCCCATAAGAGTTTGTAAGATGACGATCGAGGTCTTAGAAAGCATGTTGGGCATGATGAGGATAATGATGTTGTATGTTATGTATGTATGATGTTGCCCTGTATGATGTGATGTTGATGCATGTTAATGTTCCTTAATATGATGTTTATATCTTTCCTATGGGTTACCTATTATGATGAATGAACGAAGTATTATGTAACGTAAAGTGAAAGATAAAGAAAGAGGAACATGATGAATGAATGCATGTATTAATGAACGAATGAAACGTCTTGCAGCACGATGAACGGGTCCTTCTTTGTGATGTTGGCCCTTAATGTAGAACCTCTACCGCTCACCCCTAGTACTGTGGCATACGTTTAGCTGTTCATTTGTTGACTTCGGCCCAGTAGCTAAGACTGATGGTTACTCCTAGTACCGTGGCATACGTTTAGCTGTTCATTTGTTGACTTCAGCCCGGTAGCTACGACTAACCGGGGTGTAGCACATGGTATTGGTATGGATGATGTCCGATGCGCAAGTAAAGTAATGAAAGAACGAATGAACGAATGAAGAAGATAAATGATATTATCTATGTGTACGTACGATGTGTGTGATCATGTAAAAGTAACGACGGTTTTATGTGAAAGTAAAGTATGTTTTATTTATAAAACTAGAACTCACTCAGCAACACTGACTTTGATGTGTTTTCCAGTTGGCAGGTAATGTTTGCTGAGGATGGCACGGGCGACTACTCAGCTCTTTTGGGGATGGCATTCTTTTGATTAATGTTTTTGCATTGTAATGCGAACAAGCTATTTTGTAATGAATGCCGTATTAACTTACAAAAACTTTTACATGGAAATGAAAGTTTGTTTTAGTTTTCCGCTGCGATTTATGAAATACAAATGTAATTATACGTTTTGTGTGCAATGAGAACCCAGCTGTAAGCGTCCCGGGAACGGGGCCTTACATAGCCTGGCGACGTCTTTGATCATTGGGCCTAACAAGCCTACCTGTTGCTAAAGTCGATGTATTGCCGACTCCTGATGACGTATGCTTGTTCATCATGGGAACCAAATACACTTAGCCAATCTTTTATACTTGTAATCAAGTCGAGGTTTGGTTGTAACGATATGTGTTCTATAACCTTATTTGCTTATGACCTATGACATGAATTGCTACTTGTAACCTTTTTCTTATTATGTATAAAAACCTTGGAAACTCACCAACTATTTTTAGTTGACTCTTATTTTTATCATGTTTCAGGTCAACCTCAAGTTTAAAGTGATCCTTTTGAAGCATGCAATAATCTAGGACTTGGACCTAGTTAATGAAATAAAAAGTTTACATTATGTTATGCTTGTTATGTTTGAACTTATTATGTTTGAGACTTATGATTGTATTTCATTTCTAGACTTATGATAATAATATTTACATTTTAATATAGCGTTATGTGGCTGTGAACAATCTTAACCCTCACATTTCGACGTTTCCGCCGTCAAGGTTGGGGTGTGACAGACGTTTTACAAAGTCCATGCAACTGTACAGTGCAAAAGCGCCTAAACAGTGGTTATGCGTCTGAACAGTTCTCACGCGTGTGACTTAAAACGCACAACAGTGCTCATACGTCTAACAAAGATAAGTGAATTCTAGGTTTTCATACACTCAAACAGGGACCATACGTCCGAACAGGGCTCATACGCCTAAAATTTCACTTATATATATTGAACACTTATGCGTATTTTTCATTCACACTTCAAAATCTCAGAACCAAAACCCTCGAACTGCGACTGTCGAGCATCAACATATCCTTATTTCATCAGAAATCGAATCAAATCCTTTGAGTATACATTGTATTTGAATATATAAACGTAAGTTTGTGATTCAAATATAAAAATTTTGGGTTAAATCAGTGTTTTGTCATAGACAGTTGAATGCTATTTGGACATTCGAACGAATATAATCCAAGTTTAATCTGTTCAAATGAGTATCATATCAAAAATTGATACTGGATTATTGATAAGAACACATTTTCGAGTCTGTTGATGTATTGTTTTGATCTTAAAGTGAAAATTTTTGGGGATGATGAAATCTGTCGACTCTACATAGTCAAAGAAGAAGAAGATGAACAGACAGTAAATTTTTAACAAAAATAAATAAAAATTAAAATTAAATCAAAATTGAAATGTTAAATAATAAATTCAAAATGAATAAAGATTAATATTTTACAAATTGAAATCTTAATTCAAAAGTAAAAATAAAAAGGTCAAATTCAAAGGTCAAAATCAAAAGTCATATGTAGAAATAAATTTCATTAATCAATATTCAATGTTCTGATAATACTTTTGTTGTGTTTTGCAGATGGCAGATTTAAAATTTAAGCCAAAGCATAATGTAGCTGCATTTTTAGATGATGAAAACAGAGAAGCTACTGGATATGAAGATATTATCAGATTTTTACTCAGAACAAAATATGTGTATGCCATGTGTGCAAGGCCCATGATAAATGGAAAAATGATTAAAAAATTCTAGAGAACTGCTCAAGTTGAAAGAGATGATCAAGGAAACAAAGTTTTAAGAGCCTTCATCACATCAGAAAGAATGCTTGAAGTTTTTGAAGAAGCAATTAGACAAGCTCTAAGACTGGGTGATAATGATCCTGAAGATTTATCAGAATATACATTTAATGAATATAGAGAAGTTTTTATACAGATGGTCATCCAGATCATTTTCCTAAGAAGCAATTTTTTAGAGCTCGTGTATTTAAGCATTGGAAGCTTTTATGCTATATCTTTCAACATTGCATGTCAAAAAGAAGTGCGGGTTGGGATTCATTCCCTGTAGACATTGCATCTCCAATTGTAGCCTTATCCACAAACATAAAATTTAATATGGCTAAGTGGATAATGAATGGATTCATTTTTAATCTGGAAAGAGGTGTAAGGTATAAGTATTTGATGTACCCAAGATTTTTTCAACTTCTTATCAATGATGCAAACCCAGATCTGTATGTTGAAGAAGTTATTGGTGAAAAGATTCAATTAGAGCACATGTCAGAGATTGTTTACAAAAGACTGGCAATGATCACTGGTGCTCAAAACATTTCAGTTTTTGATTATATCAGTAATGTATCAATGGATGAAGTTGATATTACTTAGCCACACTTCCATCTAACTGAAGAAGAACTAATAGATCCAAATGATCTGATTGAAGATGTAGAAGTTGATGAAGAAAGTGATGATGATGTGTCTGAAATTTCGTCAAGTGAAGAAAGTGATGATGATGATGATGGTAATGATGATGCCACTGAGGCAAATAAAGAAGGAAATGAAGAAAGAAATGCAGAAGATACTACAAATGAGACATAACCTATGATTAAAGAAAATGTTAAGGAAGATGTACAAGAAAGAAATTCTCCAAATCAAACATCTGACTCTGACTTTATCAATGACATTTTATTCAAACCAGTATTTGAAATTGATACAAATGAAGGAGCAGAAGAAATCCCTGTTAGTATGTCACACAATGTGTCTATACAAACAGAGGAAATAGTTGAAGTTGATGAGATTGAAAGATTGAAAGAAGAAAATTTAAACAAAGAAAAAGAGATTGAAGAGTTGAAAGTTGAAATGAAAGAATGAAAGAGATAATCAGATCTTGTGAAAAAGAAATTCAAAAACTCAAAGATGAAAATTTAAAGTTGTCTGAAGAAAATGTGTTAAAAGATGAAAAGATTGTTAGTTTTGCCAAAGATAAAGAAGATGTGATAAAGAATTTTGAAGTTATGATTAAAGATTATGATAGTCTTGAGGAGAAATTCAAGAAGTTACCTGAAGAAAATGAAAATCTCAAAGCTGAATTGATAAAGGAAAGAGAAGCTCAGAAATCTATATCACCAGTACATGTGATTAGTACTGAGATGCAGGTTGAAGAAAATCTGAGCAAAGAAAAGGCAAAAGGAAAGTGAATGAGTTAGAAGATATTGAACAAACTAAATCCTCTTCTAAGCTTCAAAGAACTGAAGAATTGGTTGAAGAACAAAATGTTCAAGAACAGATTGATGCTTTAGATGATATTGAAGAAATATACAATGATGATTGGTATGATGAAGTTCTTGATAATGAAGATATTGATGAAGCTGAATTTGTGTCATATTTCTCTTCACAAGAACATATACAAGAAAAGATGAAGTACCACAAGATTTTGAAGAAAAATATAATTATCTTGTGAACATGAAATACAATCGAGTATATTTGGATGGACTGACTGCGTCTCAGATTAATGGTGAATACGAAAAATGTATCTATGCAGAGTCAGTTGCTTCAATAGATCCAAATGAGATAGTGGTTGAGCATGGTGAATGGATAAGAACAAAAGAAGTAATAAATGTAGAAGAACTGTCTAGTTCTGAGCTGCACCATCCTGATCCAGATGATATGAGTATTCCCGCTCTTAGATCATGGTTGCAAGCTAGAAATTACCCTTGGAGGAAGCTAAAGAGATTACAATCTGTATCTCTGAGAAATCTTGTCAGAAGCTTTCAAGAAAGTGAGAAACAAATGAAGAAGATGATAGTGCTTGATACAGATAACCCTCAATATCTTGAAATAACAAAAAGAACAAGAATGTTGAAGCCTCAAGAGATAAAACAAATGTCAAGATTTGATGATGCTCATGCTCATAGAAAAGAATTGATAGAAATGTTTGTTGATCCAGAAAGACAAACTTATAAAGCATCAACTGAACAAAGGCATATTCTTGATAGTTCAAGAACAACCAGAGACTTGGTAAGAAATATATTGCACAAAGAAAAATCAGTTGCTAAACTGTTAAATGCTATGATTGCTCCAGATTTTACCAACCAAGTAAAGATCATTGCATGGAAGTATGATGAAGTGTTTGATGCCTTTTTGATAAAGAGAGTAAATGCTGTATGTGAGGTTTATCATTTTTACTCCAGTATCATAAAACTTCCTGTGCAAGATTTAAAAGAGCTGAATAGATTACCTCTGATAAATCCTACTGATTCAAAGCGTGGGAAGATGTTTGTAGAATTATTAAGAAGAGGATTAGATAGATCAAGTAATTTTCTTAACACAAGATGTGATCAAGAGGACAAAGAGTATTTTGTTACTCTGAAGAAAAACAAGAAGCTTAAGGGAGTCCAATCAGAAGAAGAACATTCTTTGATAGAATTTTGTGATAAATATTTTGAAAAAGTTACAGCTCCTGGACTGAAAGTGATTGAAGGTAATCAAAACTCAAAGCCAATTCTCATATGGTTTTATAACACTGAGACATTTGAGCTGAAGTTAGTCCAAAATCTAGAAAGATGGGATGAGGACATGATTACTTTATTTGGAGTTTTTGAACTAAAACTGTTACATCCAAGTTATATTTCATTTTTGTCAGTTCAAAAATTTGAGAAAGTATCTCCTGAAGTGGCAGAGCAAGACAAAAAATATTTCATTTCTATTATCAATGTGATGAATGCTATCATGGAAAGAATATCTTTGAGAAAAGCTCTAGCGTATGCCAACATTGTCAAGAAAGATATTAAAGATATTGAATTCATGAGAATATCAAGGAAAGAGGTATTAGAAGTGTACTCAAAAGAAAGTAACAAGCCTATTGAGTTATATGCTAACATTGATATTTCATGTCTTTCAAAAGATACATTGGAGAGAATGGACAAGATAGAGATTAAAACAAATGAAGCTAAACCAGAACAAGGCATTCTTGCAAGTAAATTCAAGTCTGTTATATCAAAAGCTTTGAAAGAGTTAGATATGTACAAACAGAAGCCGATGTTCAAAGTCAAAGAAGAACCAGAAGATTATTTTGAATGATGAAGTCAAGACTGAAGATAAATTGAAGATAAAGTTAGAAGTCAAAGCTTGAAGAGTTTGAAGACTGAAGACCATGTCAATCTTAGGGGGAGTATTGTTAAGTGCTCTAAGAAAGATTAACATGTTGTCTTTATTTGTCTTTTGATAGTTTGTAATAATATAGGGACTATTTGTGTAATTTGTTAGTTCCTTTACTTTTTGTTTTCAGTAGAAATAGCTTAGATTTGCAGGTAGATAGTAACGAATACACAAGATATTCGAATCTGCTTTCATACTTGTAATTGTCTTAGCTTGAGATTAATGAAAACTTGAATTTTATTGATATCTTGTTTTGATTTGATTACTTTGTGTGAATTTCATTGAATTGTGTTACAAATCATCACAGATTTATTCATTTGATCCTATCACAAAAAGATGGTCAGATTGACAGCGCCTGAGGGGAGTTCGGTGACAATTCACAGTGATCGAGTTAAAACTATTCCGAAGGTGTTTTCGATGGCGGTGGCGGGAAAGTGCATGAGGCGTGGATGTAGTGCCTACTTGGCCTATATGAAGGATGTGGATACACCAACACCACAACTGTCTGATGTACCGGTTGTGTGTGAATTTCCAAACGTGATTCCTGAAGATTTACCAGGAGTGCCACCTGACCACGAATTTGAGTTCCAGATTGACTTGAAACTGGGTGCCCAACCTATTGCTAAGGCGTCGTATCGGTTGGCTCCGACTGAGATGAAAGAGTTGATGGAGCAATTGCAAGAGCTGCTTGATAAGGGGTTCATTCGACCGAGTATCTCTCCTTGGGGTGATCCGGTCTTATTCGTGAAGAAGAAGGACAGTAGTATGAGGATGTGTATCGACTACCGTGAGCTGAATAAGTTGACAGTGAAGAATCGGTACCCCTTACCGAGAATTGATGATCTTTTTTATCAGCTCCAAGGTGTCAGTTGGTTTTCCAGGATAGATCTTCAATCTGGTTATCATCAGTTGAAGGTGAAGGAGCATGATATTCCTAAAACAGCTTTTTGCACGCATTATGGACACTACGAGTTTCTCGCTATGTCTTTTGGTTTGCCCAATGCGAAAACTGCTTTTATGGACATGATGAATCGAGTGTGTCGGTCGATGTTGGATAAATCAGTGATTGTGTTTATCGATGATATCTTGATTTATTCGAAGAGTGAGGAGGAGCACGCTGGTCACATTCGAGAGGTGTTGGAGACGTTAAGAAGGGAGAAGTTGTATGCTAAATTCTCCAAGTGCGCATTCTGGTTGTGCGAGGTTCAGTTTTTTGGTCATGTAGTGAATCCTAAAGGGATTATGGTGGACCCGGCAAAGGTGAAGGCGGTGATGCAATGGAAGTTACCAAAGACGCCATCTAAGATTCATAGTTTCTTGGGTTTGGCGGTCTATTACCGAAGATTCATCTAAGACTTCTCTGTGATAGCTTCTCCACTAACCAAGTTGACCCGCAAAGATGTGAAGTTTGTATGGGGTCGAGATCAGGAGAAGGCATTTGAGGAGTTAAAGGCGAGGTTGACTCAAGCTCCTGTCTTGTCATTACCCGATGGAAGTGAAGATTTGGTGGTTTATTCCGATGCTTCCTACTCGGGGTTGGGATGTGTGTTAATGCAGAGAGGAAAAGTCATAACCTATGCATCCCGACAGTTGAAAATTCATGAGGTCAATTATCCCACTCATGACTTGGAGCTAGCAACTGTGGTCTTTGCGTTAAAGATATTAAGGCACTACTTATACGAGACGAAGTGCACCATATTCACTAACCACAAGAGCTTCAAGTACTTCTTCAAGCAGATAGATTTGAAGATGAGGCAGAGGAGATAGTTGGAGCTCATAAAGGATTATGATTGCGAGATTCATTACCATCCGGGCAAAGCCAACGTGGTGGCGGATGCCCTTATCCGAAAGGAGAGACCCGATCCATTTCGGGTGAAGGCTTATTAGTTGGTCATGACCTCCGAGGTGATAAAACAAGTCAAGGAGTTTCAAAATGAGGCATTGAAGAAAATCATCTTAATTCTAAAAGAATGAGAGGTTTGGTCGCGGAGTTGGGTGAAAACACACTCGGTGTTAGGACCCGATTCGGACGGATGTGGATTCCACGTTTTGGGGATCTACAGTGTGAAGATTATTGATGAAGCTCATAAAACTCGATACTCCATTCATCCCGAAGCTACAAAGATGTATGAGGACATGAAGAAAGATTATTGGTGGCCGAGTATGAAGTGCGACATAATGGAGTACATGAGTAAGTGTCTTACTTGCTTGTAAGTGAAGGCGGAGCATCAGAAGCCGTATGGAAAGATCAACCTTTGGATATACTGGAGTGGAAGTGGGAGCATATCACTATGGACTTTATAACGAAGCTACCGCGTACCACGCGAGGGTACGATGCTATATGGGTGATAGTTAATCATTTGACGAAGAGTGCTCATTTCATACCGATCCGTAAGACATATTCATCTGAGAGGTTGGCGGATTTATTCATCAAGGAGATTATGACTCGTCATGGTGTCTATTGTTTCTAATCGTGACACCCGATTTAAATCTAAAATTTGGAAGAAATTCGATGATGCTATGTGGACGAGGTTACATATCAGCACGACTTATCACCCACAGACAGATGGTCAGTCAGAAAGAACCATTAAGACGCTAGAAGATATGCTTTGGGCATGCATCATAGATTTTGAAGGAAGTTGGGATGACCAATTATCGTTAGCTGAGTTCTAATATAACAATATTTATCATACCAGCATTGGCATGCCTCCTTATGAGATGTTATACAGTAGGAGATGTAGAATACCCACTTGTTGGGGTGATATTGGCCATAAAGAGTTAGGGAGCATTGAGGTGGTCGAGGCTACGAGTGAGAAGCTAGAGAGGATCAAAGCCTTTATGAAGGCAGCTAAAGATAGGCAAAAGTCGTACGTCGATAAATGACGTAGACTGATTGAGTTCTAGGTGGATGACAAAGTTATGTTGAAAGTCTCACCTTGGAAGGGCATCATTCGATTTAGGAAGCAAGGAAAATTGAGCCCAAGATACATAGGGCCTTTCCGAATCATTGATCGAGTAGGAGAGGTTGCCTATAGGTTGGAGTTGCCCAGTGAGTTAAGTGGAATTCATCCGACATTCCATGTATCTCACATAAGAAAATGCTTAGCCAAGGAGGATATGGTAGTGCCATAAGAGGATATTGAAGTGTACGAACGTCTCAATTATGTAGAGCAACCAGTGGCGATCATCAATCGCAAAGAGAAGAGGCTAAGGAATAAGCTGGTTCCCTTGGTGCATGTATAGTGGAAGCACAGGAAGGGATCAGAGTCCACTTGGGAAGTTGAGGAGGAGATGAGGCAACATTAGCCTCACTTATTCAGCGACTAACAGGTTTCGAGGACGAAACCTAAATAAGGGGGGTGGACTTGTAACACCCGGAATAAAGTCCAGATGAGCCAATTAATGATAATAGGCCTAGCCAAGACTTTTTTTAAAGAAAATAAGCGAGTAAGGGAGTATGGACCGAGTAGACTTTGCAGGATATGTGCTTGGCGAGTTAAAGGTCCGGAGATCGCCCGATATATATAAACGGATCAGCTTGAGCAGCTCTCATTTGCAACTCAACACCCAATTTCTAAAGAGAGAGAGTAGAGAGATAAAGTGGAGAAGATGTGAAGATTTAAGGCTCAATTGATCACGGGATTGAAGATCGGTGTGTGTGAACATCCTAACAATAAGAAAACACTAAGAATCCACGTAAGAAACATCATTTAATCATCCCTTATGATGTAAACCCAGATTCTAGGGCTTGGGTTTTTAAAAGTGGCAAAGATTTGCCCAGCACTCATGTTTTTGTGTAAGAAAACATGTAAGAAGCTTAGATATAGCTTATTGGGTGATAAACCAAGGTTTTGGATGTAAAAGATTGAAGTTTTGGGTCAAAAATGCGGTGGTTTGTAATTTTCAGCCCGTTTTACGAAAGTAGGTGTTCATCCAGTGAAATTCTGTATTCGTCCAGTGAAACTATGAAACTTCCTGCGAAACTATAGTTTCGCAGACATGGTTATCCAACGAAAGTTGGGCGAAACTGGCAGCGAAAATGGTAGCGAAGATGCAAACAACACTGGCAGCGAAGATGCGAACGAAACTGGCAGCGAAGATGGCAGCGAAACTTCCAGCCAAGATGCCAGCGAAACTTGTAGCGAAACTGCTGGCGAAATTAGCAGCAAAACTATTGATCTTGCAACGAAATTAGGTAGAAATTAACTCCTTTGAGTGTTAACTTATCTACAGGCTGTGTAATGCAACCCTTTCTTTGAAAGCTTGATTGAGAAGCTACTCATCGAGTCCAAGTGAGTTCTAGATCCCCTGTTTAAAGGTTTTGAACTAGTTAAAGGTTTTGAACTAGTTTGAGGCTGGAAATGCATACTAAACATAAGATTTAAATGACCAAGATTTTAATAGGGTTTAAGAGGAAGATCAATTTTCTATAACAAAATATGCTATATAAAATTGTTAAAATAAAAATTTTTCACGCTAACCTGGCAGCGCAACCCCAGCTAAGGGCATTGCCCCCTTGTACCCCACTAGGGGTTACTGCCCCTAGGACCCTGTTATCAAGGGCTGCCACCCCGAAACCCCTACTGTTCCACGATGGGTCAGTTATGTTTTATGATGACTTATGCTTGTTGTGCATAAGTTTATGTATGTGAATGGATGATGCATTATGTTATGATGATGTGTGATGGGGTGTGTGATGTTTATGTGATGCTATGTATGAATGTGTTATGTGACCTTATGTTCCTATTATGTATTATTCCATGGTTTACGTGTTATGATTATGAAATGAACATAAAGTATTATGTAATGTAATGCGAAAGTTAATGATAATGATAAGTGGAACGTAAAGAATGAATGAATGCATGCATTAATGAACAAAGGAAAGTAAAGAAAGTCTTGCAAGCCTTGTATGGAGATTCACGCCCAGTGAAGGGTGTTAGTTCAACAGTGTATGGGTTAGCTACCCCAGAAGGATGCACACAAGGGTTTGTCTTTATGATTGACCTCTGTATGGAACCTTTGTCGCTTACCCCGTGCTGTGGTCAGGCCACCGGGCGCAATGTATCGGGGTCTACGATAGACCTCGGACCAGTACCCGCTTTATGCATGACGGTGGGGTATTGCACATGGCAATGGTACACCTGAATTTACCCCGGTACTGTGGTGAGGCCACAGGTGCAATGTATGGGGGTCTATGATAAACCTCGGTACAGTACCCGATTTATGCATGACGGTGGGGTGAAGGTCATGGTATTGGTATGGAATGTAAAGAAGTAACAATGAACGTGCGTAATGAACTGTAAGAAAGGTAACGAATGATAACACTAACGTATGATGATGCATGAACGAAAATTACTGAACGATGATGAAAGATAATAATGTTATTATCTATGTGTATGTATGATGCTTGATCACATAAGAATGTAAAGGAAGGTTTTAAACGGAAGTAAAAGTATTTTATTTTATAAAACTAGAACTTACTCAGCAACGCTGACTTTTTATGCATTTTCTAGTTGGCAGGTAAAGGTTGCTGAGAATGGCACGGGGCGGCTACTTGGCTCTTTTTGGATGGCAATATTTTGTTTAATGTTTTTTTCATTGTAATGCGAACAAACGATGTTTTGTAACGAATGATTGTATTAATCTGCAAAAGCATTTACAATGAGATGAAAATGTTGTTTTTATTGTTTCCGCTACAACATTTTATTTAAGTTAATGTAATTATATGTTTTATGTGCGATGATTGGCTAGCTGTATCGTTCCAGGAACAGGGCCTTACAAATAAAGTAGCTTCAAATGCAGAAGACAATAGAGGTGGTACCTGTGCAGGGTACGCACTTACAACACTACAACACAATGAGGAGAGTTGCTAAGAACACTTAACTGATCAAACTATGAAACTGGTTAACCACTTATGCACAAGCAAATATGAGACAGAACAAGATAGCAAAACACACAAGGAGTTGGTTTTCAAGATTGCAGTATATTGCTTTCTCAAGTTCTATTACAAATGTTACAAAGCATATTTGAAAGTTACAAGTACTTGAGATACATATACTACATCCTACAGCCGGCCATACTTTGAAGGCCAACTGGATACAATTGACTAGACACAAACAAAATCAATTGTAGAGTCAAAAGGCAGATTGCCTTATGACTAGTGACTATGACATGCCATAGCTCACATCTTATATATTACTAAAAGGATAAAGTACATGAAGTAGAAAGTTACATACTCAAGACCTCAATGTACAGTTACCAAAAGCATGGACATTTTCACCAACTTATGTAAGGTAGTAACTTTACAGAGTTGCAGCGGAAAGGGGGTCCAGCTTTATGTAAAGTACATCACATAAAGCATGTATTCTAAAAGTCTTTAGAAGAAATCTTTCTTCTAGTGTTGGCTTCGAAAGACTTTGTCTTTGAAGCTTCGGAAGACTTCATCTTTGGCTTCGGAAGATATTGGTCTTGGCTTCGGAAGATATCACACTTAGAATATTTTTGTTGCTGGTGTGAAACTTCCGAAGCATTCTTCTTCAGTACACTTGTGCATGCATGCAGGAGAGACTTTGAGTGTTTGAGTTGCATCAACCTTTACATTTAATCCTTACAAATAGCCATGCAATCAAAGTATGATTTGAGATATAAAATTATTATATTTACTATATATGTATAATTGAGATGTTTCATGTTTGATTACATTATCAGGTTGAAACATAATATAATACCGGATGTTGATTCAGTCTTCACGTGCAAGTGGCCTAATGAGTCTTCTTTTCAGTTCTTAGGGTATGGGTACCACAGTCGTGTCGACTTAAGTTGTTGTTTTTGCTTGCCAAGTCTTCTTTAAGGATGGCAACGGGGGCGGGATTGGAACAGGTTTAGATAATCCCTACCCCATACCTAATTATAAAAGCCTCCTATACTCGTCCAAAAACCCATAGGGTATGTATCGGGTATTTACCCGTCGGGCATCAAGTATACCCACTTGTAATCGGCCATACCTGCGGGTAATCGTGTATACCCCAATATTTCGTGATTAATACCCATCAGGTATCTCTTAAAACTAAAGAACATGAATATAATATAGTATGATGGAAAAATAAATATAATATAAAGAAAATTAACAAAAGAAACCAAAAAATTATTTCGGGTCTATAATCGAGTAAACAGGTATGTTTAATGGGGTAAACTTGATGGGTAAATAGGCATATCAAGTAATTCCATACCCTTCTCAAACCGCGAAATTTATAAAAAGTAATCCCATACCCGGCCTTATAACCACTTAACTGACCCCATACGTATCCGTCTTATAACCACTTAACCGACCCTATACGTATCCCAAATGTCGCTGGTTGGGGTATTCACATTGGGTTTAAGTTTGATTGCCATTCCTAGTCTTCTTACACATCTAATTTTGAGTTTTTCAGGTGAGTTTCGCTTCCGATTAATGAATATGGTTTTGCATTGTGTTGAAATTGGATACCGATTACTATAATTTGTTATTTTCTTTTATTCATTGTTAGTTTAACCGTCCTTTTTAATTCATTGATAATTTCAATATTGTTTTTTCCTTTCTAAATTCATTTCATTTCTGTTTTAGATTTCAATTATGTTTTTAATCGAAACGGATTGCAATGTTCCAATATAATTCTAGGTACCAGGTACTTATGTACACATAAGACAATGCTTTTGTGCTACACCAAGAGTGCTAAAATGTTATGGGTGGAAGGAGATTTTGATTTGTTTATTTGTGAGTGAGTTCATAGGAGTTATGTTTTATCTTAAATAAGTTAAACGAGTCAGATTAAAAAGGTTTTAACTAACAAAAGCCCTTATGGTTATTGCCAACAACTAAATTTTAGTTAATTGAGTGGGAAAATTAAATTAATTATATTCTTTTGATCAGGCATCTCAACAACACCCACTCATCGTTTTCTAAATAGTGTATTATTTTATTATTTCATTATTTAGTAAATCTTCACAAAACTAGCTTCTAACGTTGATTTTGCTTCGAAAAATCTCTTTCAAATTATGGTAAGACTTTTTGCAAAAAAACATAAGTCTTAGTACAGAGCCAAAATGGCAGGAACGGAACTGAGAAGTGAAAACACACATAGACTACACACATTGATCGTTAACTTGTGTTACATTTAACTAAAGAATCTAATTTTTACTGAAAAGACAATCTTTCTTGGGGGAAGAAAAGATTTACTTCTCAGAGACATAATTAGAATGTTTTTTTTTTTTTTGCACAAAATGCTTGAGCGAATCAAAGAATTCAAGTATGTTTTCTTCTTCTACTTGCTCTAATGTATGTTGTTTAATTCTCAATGTTTTCGTAAAACTAATCCAACAACAGAATCCTGTTTTAGTGTTCAAAAGTTGAACATTGAGAGCAACGATCATCATGTTATGAGTGAATGTAGAACTTTTCATTATTTTAACACGTCACAATTCAATTTTCTAGCCATTTTTATTTGAATGTGTCTAATTATCATATACATATGTGTGTTCCCGATATGAACGGGTTCGTTGAGTTTGGATCTTAGGATTCAAATTGATAATAAGAAAACTTGATGATTCGATGCTATAATATAATAATGATGAACACAAAAGTGTTTAATGCTTGTTGTTTATTGATTTGATGATGAAATCATCATCCATGAAAAATGATGATATGATGTTGTTGGTGATGGAACTAATTCCCACACTTGGTGGTGAATCATTAACCATTTACAATGATGATATATGTTAATATTTATACTAATTAGCATTTGCAATAATTACAAAATAAACCCTAGACTAATATTTTTGTTGTTTTTGTTCTTCAAGTCTTCAACTTCAATAATATTAGAAATCTTCAATTTATTCAAAGGTAGAATACCTAACAATACTCCCCCTAAATTGTAGATTTCCGATGTGAATTGAAGCTTGATGTTGATTCTTTTGAATAGTTGTTTAAAGCCAAGAATTTTTTTGTTGATGCGGAAGTGAGATCTTCAAAACTTTAGAACAATCAATTTTTGTTTTTGTTTTGTTGTTATAGCTTGCTTTCATAGCTTTAAGCTAAAACCTAAGTTCACCTTTTGTTTTTGTTTTAATGATCACAGTCCAATCCGTGAATGGTAGAGCCCAAGTCCACATCCAAGACATCCGAAACCTTACAATCCATCTTCCAAGAACCCTAATTTCCAAACCCTAATTCAGCAGTCCTATTCGGCAGCCCCATTCATTCAATCGCAACCCTAGCGACGACAACTCTCAACCATCCGCAAGAGACACCTATAACGGCTTTGATTGACCACTTCTTGATGAGCCGTGTGCACCGAGGGTTATAATGTTTCGATCAACCGCAAATATTAATGTTGATTTGGCAGCCTTGAGCAACAATCATTGATTTGATTCAATCAATAATTTCAGTAATCTAACAATAAATTCTCATCAAAATCAATATGAATTTGTAAGGCCCCATTCCCGGGCACCTACAGTTGGTCATTCATTACACTTAAAACATTATAAAACGTACATTTATTTTGCAGCAGAATTTAAAACTTAAAACATGTCATTTCATTCATTTACAACATTTGTTTTCATCTCAAAATACAAAGACGTGTCAAAATATGAATGCCAGCCTCAAACTGATCCCAGTAGCTTATGCATCCATACCTGCAACTCCTCAGCATCAACAAATACCTGCCAACTATCATGCATATAAAAGTCAGCGACGCTGAGCGAGTTCTAGTTTTTATATTAAAATACTTTACTTTCATCAAACTGTTCTTTACTTTATTTCAAGTTATACTATACTTAACAATCGTTCGAGATAATAAATCATACGTACATACAGATAATATCATTATTATCTTCACTGCTCTCTATAGTTCCGGTCAGATTTTACCCTCTTCGTGGCACTCAGCCATGATTATTGAGGTCGAATGACAAGAGTCTATATCATACATTATTATGATAATTCATTAACATTCATTTCATGTGTTCATGAGTCTATATCTTTCGTTCATTACTCTTCATTACTCGAATCTTGTCTCATGCAATATCCCCGACTCATGTTCGAAAGCTGATGTTGTGCCGGGGCCTGTACATAAACCCCCGCCTCACGTCCAAAAACTGACACAACACCGGGATACGCGACAAAGAACCGATATGAGTCAATCACAGGGATTGAACTCTATTCGAGTCTGTTGCAACACAAAGTCGCTCACCTCATACATATGCTTGGCTTTATGCCACACCCCCGAAGTTATACGTAACTCGGGTAACCATCATATATTTCACCTCCAACATTATGGGTAACAACACCCCCATGGAAATGGGTAACAACACCCCCACCAAAATGGGTAACAATACCCCTATCGAAATGGGTAACAACACCCCCACCGAAATGGGTAATAACACCCCATCGAAATAGGTAACAGCACCCCCATCGAAATTGGTAACACCACTAAAGGCCAGTCACAAAGACCGGAACCCTTGCGTGCACACTTTAGGATCAGCTGAACCTCACGCGGTTGAGCTTAAGGCATTTAGAGCTGTGCACTTCACTATACTTCGCTTGCACGCCTCTCACGTTCACA